>CAIGQV010017602.1:10376052-10393169 GCA_903798115.1 Danio jaintianensis | reverse complement strand
TGTGTGTGTGTGTGTGTGTGTGTGTGTGTGTGTGTGTGTGTGTGTGTTATTAATGTTATTAATTGTGTCTATATTTTAGTATAAGTAAATGGTAAATGTTGATGCAATTCTTTTTGCATTGTGATCCATAGGCAGACTGAGAATGCAGCGCCATTATGCTTTTGTGTTGCCCGGCGGAAAACAGACACAGGATTACAACAAAAAAATCTGGACATTTCTGGGAGATAAATTTAATTTCTTTGCTATTTGGAGGTCTTCTTTGAAAATTGTAATGAACACATTCAGAAACGGGAGAATAGATTTACTCTTAGCTTCAAATAAGTCTGTGTTATCGTACTCTGTCATTCGCTCCTTCCTATTTTCGAGCTGCTAATTGATGTTTTTGATGTCGGCGAGAAAATTGAAGAAAATGTCATGTGTGAACCAGCGCGGAAGTTAATAAGATTGACTTCGTTGACGGAATTCACAATGAGCAAAGGAAAACCGTATAATAGGGCCTTGCTGCATCGCCCATACATCTTCGGATGGGGTGAAATCGACACCCGCCAAAGCCCGGTGTGGAAAGATAGAACATTTGGGACGGCTATTCTTTTTCCATAATGTTTTCTTCTTTTGCGGTTGGTTCTGTTTATCTCTCTGCACTTAGAGCATCTGACTGGTGTGCATAAGCAGCTGTGTATCCTGAAGGCTCCAGCCTCGAACCAGGCCCAACAATTCGAAGCAACCGTCTCCCAGGGATACCCTCCCACTCCAGACAATACTTATTCTTAATGCTGTTTTGAGTTTGAAAAGGCATAGGGCTTTAAAAAAGGTTAGATAAAGATATGTCTTAGAGATGCACTGATATCAGTTAGGGTCAACGCATATGCTTGGCCGATGTGGAAAAGAGCTTAAATTCAAATCCCCTTGAATAAAAGGATTGAAGCACCACCGCGGTCGCTCCATCTTTAGCCATTTATCGAACGCTGGCCGCAAGCCGAATGAAATCCATTGTTCGCAACATTTGCATGCTCGTTTCCACCATTTTTTTGTTTATCAGTCGAATTTCGTCTGTGCGCGGCAAATCACGAAAGTACTTCCTTGTAATTTTTGTGTTTAGAAAATAGTTTTTCGCCAATTGCCAATATGGCTAGGTGTAATGGGGTTCTGTGTTTTTAATTAGGGTGCGGATTAGCCGAGTTCGGTTCACTGGCTCTGATTATTTTTTTTTCCCGCCCTTTAGGGGAATGAGCTAAAACCCTAATGCAGCCAGTACCCCCAAGCGGTCCTTTTTTGAAGACACCGAACAAAAAAAAAAAAATCGTAGACTCTGCTAGTGTTCAGCCCTCCAAGGACCCACAGTAAGGGACATTATTCTCGGAATAGCCAATTAATTCCGCTGGCAATGATCGGTTAGCGCTTCTCCCAGCCCTCCTCGCCCCCCGCGCTCCACTCGGCATTTGAAATGCTAACACAATGAAATATTTTTCTATTGGTTGGTGTCCCTTGGCTAAGCCACCGCCGCGGGCAGAGAATTTCATCGACTGATGAGACCAGAGGCGGACCCGATAAAAAGGTTACCTGTACGTGACATACACTCAAAATGGCTAGCGCTACCTTGAACTCGAAAGTTCTGTAACTTTTATTTGACTTTTCATCGTTAGCGCGGCAGCACTTCTGCGCCCGTGGAGAGTCGAAATGAAGGACGGTTACTTGTTTGTGACCACACAAGCATGAAACATCCTTGCTTGTTTTGCGAAAGCATTTTTGATCTAATTTATGCATTAGCTAGCTATTTTAATGATTGGATAATTTAGCTCATCTAGCTCACTGTCGCATTATCAAACATATTAATCGCGAAAGCAACCTTTGGGAAGCGCATATCTATTTTCCACACTAAAAACAGTAGCGTTAAATCTATTGTTGCCGATCGTTGGCCGTATTGCCGGGGCTTTGTGTTGCAGTCTGGGTGCTAAGAAAAGAGCAATAGTGCACCTGTCATATCAACAGCTGAGGGATAGATAGGGAGGGTGTCGAGGAGTAACAGGGAGGAGGTATGGAGTTTTTTCTCAAATTGTTAGTTGAAGTAAAAGTATGGTGTTGGAATCCCCCCACCCCCACAACAGACACAAACACCATAAGCCCCTCTCTCTTTTCTGCGGCACACACACACACACACACACACACACATATATTTTGCTGTCTACAAGGAGTGAGGCAGGTGGCTCCCCATGGCTGCAGCTTCATGACAACATGCCATTAGAAATAGCAGGCCTGTTGATCAATCCAGCCGACATGACAGCTTCGCCGCAAGGCCTGGCTCTTTGAGCACCATCTCTGCGGCAGCTCCCTCTCCTGTTTCTCCTCACTAATTGGTGAAAGTTCTCTTATATATGCTTGTGGCACAGGGCTCTTTTTTCCCTCCTCTTCTTCTTCTCTTTCTCCTTCTTTTGCTCTCGCCTCTCTTTCCACCCATCATCACCCCTTATGTATTTTTTCTTTTTGTCACAATGGAAGTGATAACTTTTAGTTAGATATTGCAAGTGGGTTAAAAATGATATGTGCGCCGTAGGCATTTTTTGCTCTGAATTTCTTATTGTGTTTTTCTTTTCTTTTTTTGTGCAATAAGGCACAAACTTTGACGTTGGTTCAAGACGAGAGAAAAACAGAATTGAATGAAAAATAGCAGCACATTTTCAGCATGCAGGCTATTTTGTCATTTATATTAAGTGTACACCTCATTTAATGTTGTCTAGTTTTTTATTTTGTTTTTCATTTATACCGAAACTTGCTCTGTTTATCTTTTTTTAAATACACATGCACATTTTTATTAAAATGAAACATCGCAAACAGGAGTCATCAAACCAATTGTCAGGATTTTCATTCTGCTCCATGCAAGCTGTCATGTTCCTGAGCTGTGTTTAAACCTACTGTCATCTCCCGCTGAAGTGCTTAACACCCCCTCTTTGATTTCTGCCTTAACTAAATAAATTAGCACGGAGAAGGAAAGAGAAACACGCAGCAAATGTTTAAATATCTCCTCTTTGTCATCTGTTTACGCTTTTAATTACACAGACACAGCTTAGCGCTAGCACTCGGAGCCAAGGCGCGCTCCTCTTGAGATTTGGAGCCAGAGTACAAACACTGTCCTTCCCGTGATTCATTTACTTGTTAATATTTCATATTTATTTTAGGCAAACCCTCTAGGCCAGAAACTTGTGTGCAAACCTGAGCTTTTCTTTTTTACCTTTTATATATTAAAAAAAACTATATTTATTTAGTAAGACTTCTTAATAGAAAGAAAGAAAAGAGATAAAATGCAGGCTGCTGCCTAGAGTGAAATTTAAATGCATTATATTTTTGTCCACTAAAAGGATCTTTTTTTCCCCTACCTTATTTGTCAATGCCGGCTAATGGTTATCAAGTGAAATGGTAATATTAACTGCTATCTCCACCCAGTGGCATGAACATAGCGGTGATCAGCAGAGAGTGCGTGTGAGATGTGAACATTTGCCAAAAGGGATCATATTTTATTAGACAATGATGCATTTTTAACATGGTTAATACTCTACTCTCCTTCAGTATTGGGATTTAATCTGTAAACAGACTACTGTAATTTAATGCAGATTTATGTGTGTCTTTATGTTCCGAGGCGACTGGGAGGTTTTTTTTGTTGTTGTTGTTGACCCATGTCATAAGCCTCTGTGCATTTTGCAGCAGTTTGGTGGGATCGTATATATGTAGTGGCAGTTGTTCTGGAGGAGACGGGGGTTGAGGATCACACTGGACTGGGGGTCCATATAAGCGGATCGGCGACGAGTGGAACTGGGGGTTCCTCTGAAGCTCGCACTCTTGCTTTGATCAAAGCAGGTTGTTTTATGTGGCTTGTGCGAGACTTTGAAGCCACCGCGTCACCTACAGCACTCACTTCATCAAGTTCACCAGTGTCTTAATAGCAGATCAATAAGTTTCAAAGTCTGAGAGTTAATTTGATACCAGTGCTGATGTGATCGTGCTGGGTCGACACTCTCGGGCTCACAGCGGCTCCCTCTCCGCGTCTTGCTGCTCTTCTTCCTCGCTCACACACACACACACACGCACACACACACACACACACACACACACACACACACAGACGCTTCGCACCTTCTTCTCCCTCTCTCTCGATGCGCATTAAGACACGGCGGCTTTTCATCTCCGTCCGTTCTTCTGTATTTGACATTGATTCATGCAAACATCGCATTTTCAAGTGCTGTATTTTTTAATCTCTGCACCACTGCCTTGTGTATTTTGATTTTGTATATAGTGTTGGATGGTTGAAAAATGTGTTCTTGTTTTTTTTTTCTGTTAAAAATAAATCTTTTGAGATATAAATTTTTAATTTAGTTTTTCGTTTTAAATAATTATAATTGTTCCTAATTTGTCACTTGATTTTAATATTAATCATTTTATATTTGAAACTGATCAAGAAACTGCTCTGAAAGTCATTTGGAATTTATTACATTTTCTCTCTCTTACACTAATTTCGTAATCTTCATATATATTTAACAATTATAAAATATGTTTCAATAAACATACAATTTTAACCGTTCCAATTTTGTGGGGGTTTGATATTTAACACACTCTGTCATATAAGCATAAATACAAATAACTTTCAAGGAATTAAAATGAGCTACTTCGCATTTATATTGATAAATAATTTAGTAGACATATATGTTTAAATTAAGAAGAAAAGAAGAAAAAACAAGTAGAATTAAAGGGGGAAAAATAATGCGCAGATCACAAATGCGGCGGCATTTGAGTGTTAAAGGAAAACGGCAAAAAATTAAAATGGTTCTTAAGCGGCTTTTCTTATTTTGTTTGTGGAGAAACATGGATGTATGGACCACCCTTGGCTTGAGGGGTCGGAGCAGCAATCCAGAACAAAAGCCCAATTTAAAATGTTCATCTAAGGGTTGCTAATGGTATTAGAGGACTTGCCGATGGTCAGGGGTAGCCCGCCGCACCACGGCTTGACCCGAACCCACACTGAATCACTGGCCCGACAGAATTTGTACGCTCGCTTCTGTCATTTTACAGCCCTCATCGATACGCTTTTTATTCTGTTATTTTTAACAATATAGGAGAAGAAAAGAATGTGACTGTGGAATGATCCTAGATTAAGACATTGTTTCGTTTTTTTGTTATTGTGTCTGTGATTGTAAAGCCGAGTCTGGGCAGGAAAAAAAGATTTTCACAATTTCCTCCTGATCGTAGAGAACATATTTATTTTTGTCGCTGTGGTTTAATGTATGGATGTGTGGCGTTTGCAATGGACAATACAATGGTTTGCGTTAAACGGTGTGCTATAATTTATTTGATAACAGAAGGTAAGAATGATCTTTGTCAAATGATTTGATAAAAAGAAATGTCATGAGTTGGTTATGAAACATTTAATAGAATTGTTCTGTTATTGTGCTATTTTTAATACTGTGCTGATGTTATTGTCTTAATATTTGTTGATGCAGTTTTTGTGTGTGTCGTATTTTATTGTCAGTTTAGCAGCTGATATTTGAATGCGCTGCTGTGATTTAGCTGTGAAAAATTCGAGCTGTCTGTGTGGTCTGGAGCAGCCGGCTCTGCACCGCGGAGAGCGGCAGAACATGCTGTTAAATTATAATAATAATGATGAGCTCGTATTTCTGTTTTAAACTGCGGTCTTCCAGTTACTTGGGTTTTTCTGGTGTTGCATGATGCTTAAAATGTATTCTAAAAATAAGAAAAGGGAAGTTTTTTTCAATTTAAATTTGGAGCTTTGCGTAGAATTTGTTTCTGTTTAATTGCTTGTGGTTGTTGTTAAAATATAGAAATTACGAATCTCTCTTTTTTTTTTTTTTTTTGCTGATTGCATGCGCAGGAAATCTTGCTTCATTAAAAGTGTCTTAATCTGGTCTCTTGTCCCTAGGAGGCACCTTAAGATGATATTGTGTCTTATTCTTTAAATTGTTGGGAAAAAAAAAAAAATCTTGAAGATTTGGTCCCTGTCAGTCAGAAATAATTGTGTGCTTAATCTCGTCCCTGATGGATGACTTGGAGTTCAGCAACGGGCCAGCTCCAATGACAAATACAATATTAATATTCATTAACTGCTTTGACAATGCTAATTTTGATGCGGTAGTAAAGGGCTTTCCAAAGTTAGCGGCCAAAGCATCAGAGCTGTGCAAGGTGGCAAGATAATTTGTGCTGGTTTACTGAGCTGAAGAGCTTTAAAGTCTTAAGCAAAAAAAAGGGGGCTAGGTACCACAAACAAAATAAAAGAGAAAAGGAAAAAAGTTCAGACGCATTGGAAGCCAGGACTGCAGAAGTAATACGATCAAGAGGGTGCCACACAAATTTGACACCTCCGATGCTGCATCTTTGAGCAAATATTTTTTCTTTTTCCTCTTCTTTTTTTTTTTTTTTTTTAAAAACAAAAAGTTGCAACAGAAAGAGGAGCATAACATGGTAAGTCAGCACATTCTCCGTTTTGTTTAATCTTTTTGATCTTTTCAATTATCGCCATTTGAAGATCAATAGTGATTTTTTTCTGCTATGGTTTAAAGGCTCACAGCGGTGGTTTGGTGTATGGTCGGATCACGGCTTTAAGAGTGGGCTACCTCACTTCAAGCCATCAGTTGGCCATGCTTAATTTTCCCCTTGCTCGTCTTGCAGAAAAGGACTTTTGTTCTGTTTTAGCATTTAATTTGGCTTTTATTTGTGTGCACTTTTAAATTTGGGCACTTCTTTTTTCCACTGTGACGTCTCCAAAGATGCTCTTGCATGTCGAAAAGCTCAGCGCCCTGCCAAGAACCGACCTCTTTAATTTATAAATGTCACAGTCGTCTTTTAATTTTTTTTTTCCCATCGGCTTTCATGCATTTGCCGTCGCTTGTTTTTCCACATCAATTTTTTTTTGTTGTTGCGGGGTGCGACAGTCAGGACCGCGGGGTTGAGTGGAGTGGTGGCGGCCGGTAATAGTCTCCCCTGGTCAGATCGGATTACTCGCTCTTTGGCTCCTTCTGCACTTTTTTTTATTTTTGCGTTTTATTTTCGCCGGCGCTGTGAATGGAGCGTGGCATTGGGGATTACTGACATGACGAGGGACACCCTGCTGCTTGAGTTTAGCCAAGTTAGGGCAACTCCTATAGAAGAGCCTCGAGTACCTTTATGTTTGCCAAGCCGCGCAAAGAGGAGAGGGAACGGAAAGCCTTGCACTCTTTCTCCCTTTTTTTGTTGTCCTTTCAACTTATCAAAAAAAGAGATGGACTCAAAAGAGCTTAATAAAGAGGATATGAAGATGAGCAGGGCAAAGAGAGAAAGAGAGAGAGGGGGCTCTTTTTCCTTTCCCGCCGAGTGAGACAAGGACTAACCGGCGTATTTTGTTGAATGGCTGAAGGAGAGCATCCAGTCTGGGCTCCTTGGACATTGCTGAAGGTGGCCAGCGCCGACCGGCCGGCTGGTCGGTAGCACTCGGGCGGTGGGTTGGGGAAGAGCGCCTGGCGTCTCTGGGTATTTTGTGTTATCGGCTCAGGCAATCAGAGCTGGAGGGCTGCTGTAGATGTGGTGCTGCCCTCCAGTGGATTAGTGGATGACATAGTGATGTGCATCTTGTTGTAGTCAAAGCGCTACGGCGAGTGCCAGCATGCTTGTTTTAACCAGGAACCGAGCAGCATCAGGACCCTATTCCATATAGAGCCTATTTAAATGGTAAGATTTCAAATTTTCATGTCACATTATTCTTCTTATTTCCAGTTGGATTTGTTGAGGGCTTTTATTATTTTTTGGCAGCTACTTTTGGATTTTTTTTATTTTTGTGTGTGTGTGTGTATGTGCCTGACATTTAGCAATTTATATCACTTAAGTTGTTAAGTGACAGCTTGACACGATTTGATAATGAAAGGGTGTTGGGTTTGATTGCATTGTCTGACAGTCTCTCATAGGTTTATTTCTTTTTTTTTTTTTGTGAAGCCAGGAAATATATAAATGTTTTACAAATTTAAATTGCTCTTTCAATTATAATGTAATGTTTGATGAAGTTTAATTTGAGATGCTTTTATGACTGAAATTAGAAGCACGTTTAAAGAAACTGGTGATAAATAAATGTTGCAACATTGAAACAAATGGAACATTTTATTTACAATTGTCCACTGGCTTTTGTTAACCTAATTATAGTATTTCATTTATACAATTTGTTGAAATGATTTAGCATTATGAATAGGCATTTTTCATTCTGTCTAAATGTATTTGTTAAATCTGTTTATAAATGACCCTTCATATCAGAAGGATTTTATAATTGTAAAATCAATTTCTATCTATTTTGTATCATGGTTAATTGAAATTTCTCATTTATTTGTGTAATTTAATTTGGCATCAAAAGAAATCCACTGATTAAATTGGATCATTTTTAAAATAAGAATATACTCTGCTGAGACATTTTTCCAAATCATTTCTTAATACAATTTTACACAAAAATAAATGCACAGATTATATCAATCATTTTTAATTAATGTTGATATTTTATTCATTTGCATATTTTTTACACAGTATTTTATTTCATTTACAGATGGTAAAAATGACTAAATTTAGCCTATTACCACGATTGTTGATCTATTATTTGGGCGTTTGGGTTGTCGTCATTGTGCCGGCTGTCGGTCAGCGGCGGCCGAACTGCTAGTTTACTTAAGAAATTGCACGTGTGGCTGAGGGGGGCCGTGGGAGCGTGGCGGCCAGACTGAATAGAGGGAGGGGAGGCAATTAGCTGCCACGTTGCCGGGGCTCTTTTACTTGTCAGGCTGGCTTTTGTGCGAGTCTTGTAAAGGACATTCCCAGGGTTTTGTTTTGGCATTTAGGGCCGAAGCACAGCAGCCGGGGAAAAAAATGGTAAGGAGAGAGGGAAAATTTAAGCGCTGAAATAGCAGCATGTGTAATACCTTGCTTTCATAAAAATGGAAGTAAAATTGTTTTTTTCAAATGGATAAGGACAATTTTATTGTTCAAAATTAAACATAGATATAATGATAATTGGTTTTGATTTTAGGACTTTTTTTTTTTAAAGTTTTAAATTGAAATGTCTTTTTTGTTCTTGTTATTGCTTAATAAAAATGCATTTAAAATTAAACAAGTAAAAATTGGTTGTTAAAATGTGTAGTTTGATCAGATTTTACTTAAGTTATTTAGTAATAATTAGAGTGAACTCTGTTTCTATTTCTATGTTTTACATTCTTGATTTTGTTGTGCAGAATTCATTGAAAAATGTAAAAGATATAAAAAAAAACAGAAACCAAAAAACAAGAGAAATTGAAAGAGAGGTGCACCAAAGGCCTTTGTAGTTTTGTCAGGGCAAGGCCGTGAAGACTTAAATCCAGGATCTTCTTGATTCCCCATAAAATAGAGTAAAACAATAGAAACAAGACCCCACATTGATGTCACGTCCATGTCAAAACGGAGACAAATACCTTTCTCCCCTTTTTCCTCCGTCCTCCTCCGGATGGTGGGCTTAGAGAGGGGACTGTCAGAATCACACAGCTAAGTGACTGCTTGCCACACTTTGCTGATCTTGCCCTCCCTTTGTGGATGTTGTTTTCTCTTGTCTTTTCTCTCTCTCTCTCTTTCTGTCTCCTTCCCTTGCCTTGCTCGCTTTACCTTGTTGTAGCCAAGGCTTTTCAAGCTGCTAGTTCGTCTTTGGGCATCCTGGAGGCACTGCAGAACCCACACAAACATACACACACACTTACACACACACACACAAACTTGGACAGACACATGCACAACCATAATAAGCCTTTTTTTCCTAGAGTTTTTCATGTTTCTTTTGCTTGTGGGAAGACATCTCCGCAACTCTGATAAGTGAGATTTCTCTTCATCTTTTTAAAAAAACGTATCACTTGGACTGACTGACCGCTGAAGGAAAACCTGGAGACGGAGAGATGAGTGATTATCTGCCGGCGGAGGACAGGCCTTGCCGGACATCCTAGGACGCAGCTCTCCTTGTGATCCACACACACACACAAAAAGCAGAACAATGGTGTGCGCCTGAACTTCTGTGTGTGCGACCCCTTTGGTGAGGGACACACACATGCGCCCGCTCAAACACAATAGCAGTTTTGGGAGAGAAGCTAAGGTTGACGACGAGAGGGAAGAAAGGAGAAATACTCTTATTCGTTGGCGGGAGTGAAAGGTGGAGGACAGGGGAGGGCCGCGGCGGTGCTCATGTACCCGAGAGAAGGCCTTTCACTGGGGCTGGAGGAGAGGGGAGGAAAGACTGGAGCTCTGGCCTCTGGGCTGTCGCTCCTACAGCAGGTTGGCTGCTGGCAACTCAGTCTTAATGCCTGGGTAAGTGCAGTGTTTTCACACTGTGGCCTTTTTAAAGTCCTTCTGCTTTTGCTCCATTGATTCATGTGTTTGGGGCACTAAAGGATTCACTGTTTATGTTGGAGATGTTGATTTTGTATGTGTGTGTGTTCGATTCAGTACTAAGAGGTAGATTAATGGCTATGGCATTTCATCAAGTTTTTAAAAATGCGTCTGAAGTTGTGGTTGAGTTTGAAAGGAAGTCAGAATATGTGTCGTGTGGTTAAAGTTGAATATTTGTCATGTCATTTAATCTTTAATTATCTTTAAGTTGACAAATGTATTCTTGCATTTTCTTCCATATAAAGCGTATGTATTATCGTGTAAATAATCCTGATTTTAAATTCGTGAGAGTCAGTGTTGATTTTTGTTTCTTAGTTTTTGACTCCCTATTAGATCGGAATATTTCATATCGTATTTGTTTTTATATGAAGGAAGTGGAAAATTGGCACAACATTCTTCAGCATTGAGAACAGAGGAGGGAAGCTGCTATTTATATTTTGATAGATGTTGTAGAAAGTCATAGTTAGGCATTTGTTTTGTTTGTATGTATTTGTGTGTGTGTGAGCAGTGGGCGGATGAGGGTTGTTATAGTGACGGTGACATCATCATAGTTCCACATTCTTTTGAAGTTCGTCTGTCTCATTTTGAGCCTTTTTCTTCTTTACGAACAGCTTGCGTGGATCTATTTCTTGCTCGTTTCAACATTTCCATACATAAACAAGCGTGGATGTTTTCTGCATTGTGTCCACTGTGCTTGGATGAGAGCCATTGGCACGTACACTTCTCGAGTTCAAGTCCGTGGCAGGGTTTTTTTTTTTTTTTGCTTGCTCTGGAATTTCGCAGGCCTGAGAGCCCCTCTATCCATCATGAGGATGTCACACCCCCTGCGTGTCCCCCACCCCTGCCCCACTACAGCTCATTAGAGCCCACAAGCTCCAGTGACAACTCATCATATCATGCCGTAAAGCGGAGAGAGGCACTTGGGCCCTCAGGGGCCACAAGGTCGCCACCTTCACATTTTGTCTTTAAATTGCTCTGCAAGGTGCCACCAAGCGGAAATGCAGCGCCAACAGCTTTTTCCTGCTGCTGTCCGGTCCTCTGTCTTACTCTTTTTTTCCCCTTGTACCTCTTCCACAGGCCTCCAACAGCTTGAGCAAATATCGATAATTCCCCTTCAAGTTTATGAACTGTATTGATTAAACATTTAATGCTAAACATTTAATACATTGTTAATTGTAATTTATTTTTTGAATTGTAATTTTTAATTATTTAACTCAGATTATTATTAATTTATTGCATTCATTATCTAGCCATATTTTGATTTTAAACATTTCATGTCAAAATTAATTTAATTTCTATGAAATATTTCTAAATAGATTATCCAGGATTTTGTTTCTTTTCAAGTATTTTGTTATTATATGACATCTTTGTTCTGATTATTATCTAATTAATAGAAGTAATATTATTTAAACAATCAGAAAATTGTTTTATTAATAAAATAATTGCATATTGTTGTTAAAAATTACTTCAAAATCATGTGCTATTGTTGCTCAAAAGGTGTGATAATATATATATTTTTTCTTAGATTTTGTGAGCATAGATTGTTGTCAAAAATACAAAGAAAACTGTCTGAAGATGCATCTAAACAAATGTGTGTGCTCATTACCTTGTTTCTGAATGAGAGCGTGAAGGACAGGATCTGATAGACGCTGCATCGAAACGAGTGTGACATGCACTTCTAAGACAAACAGGCCTCTCCGTTAAAACAGGCCAGGCTTTTGTGAGACCTCCACTAGGGGTCGTGACCCCAAACAGAAACTGTCAATCTTATTGGTTTGGAGGAGGGAACGTATGTCTACAGATTTACTCACGCTCGGCGGGAGTACTGACAGACTTGTTGACATGCATTATAAATATATATATTTATATATTTTTTATTTACTTCATCCAAACACATCTACAAAGCGTCACTTGTTTTCTCAGGAAATATCTACATCTCCAGATCTTGTTTGCTTTTTTATTATTAATGTTATTTACCTGGTTATGTGCATCAGTCCTTCAGCCTTTCTTCCTCTATCTAGTCGTGATGTTGGTGGTGGGAGGTATTGGCAGACGATTAAACAGGAAGTAGCCCGCTTTCTTTGCACATAATAGGGAAGAAAAGACGCCCACATATTTTCTTTGTGTTCCTTGTGTGGGTTTATTGTGCGTCTCGCTGGACCTCCATGTGTCAGTCTCCAAACTCAATGAGTTGTTTAGAAGTAGGGTTTTAAAGAACGCTTATTCTGCGATTGTTAGCGTCCGACAGTATGTGGTTGTATGCATGGGCACATACGTAGGTGGTCTTCCTCACTCCCCTGAGCTGCTAGAGACAATTAGCCATGTCTGGAGGAACAGGCTAAAGCCGTCGTACAATAGAAACGAGGTCAATAGAGCCAGATTTATTGTGCAGCTTTTCTTAAGACTGAAGACTTAATGGACTTGAATGGTACTCTGAAGTGTTTAAAGAATGTGTTTTGGTATGGTGATTATCCATTGCGTCATGTTATTTTTGTCCTGCTGTGTGTGTATATCTTGTCCAGAAGACATCATGACAAAAAAGAAACGTGCTCGAATGTTTTCAAATAAGGCTTATATGCAGATCGGCGTTTTGTACTTGTCATTTAGCAGACACTTTTCTCCCAATGTGAACGGCAACAGTTTAAGTAATTTCCATTCCCAGCCATTCCAGTGTACCTCTTTTTTTGTTTCCTCTTCTCAGGATCTTGCTGATCTGTTCAGGTAGAGAAGCGGGCAGGAACGCTACTGTAGCAAGCCTCGATAGCGTGCTGCGCTCCCCAGAAGCCAGATAAACGGGATGCCCAGCTATTATTCGTGGAGATGTGTGGCATTTGAAAGGGGTTCTGTTAGGCCCAGTGACTGTGATGTAAATCATTTGGCTTGTCTCTGCTTGAATGTGGCCGCAGTGGACAGCCATTTGGAGCTGTCCCTCAATGGAGAGGCCCTGGACAAAAGAACTCATTTAAATGGCTACTAAAGCCTTTCAGCGCAAGGAGAATTGACAACATTCTTTCACATCATTACTGAGGGGGAGGTTATGGGGTGGAGGGGAGTGCGGCACTATTTCCTTAATGGCAAACTCGTCAGCTGTGTTTGGCAGCTGTCATCATCCCTGTCTGTTTTTCTGATGACAGGTCTTTCTTTTTTTTATGAATGTATTTTTATGTTATCTCTCCTCACGTTGGTTTGCTCTATGGCCTTGCGCTTTTTCCTTTTCCCATTTCTCTTTCTGTCTCCACACTGTTTTCTGCTCTCGGGGGCCCCGAAAACGTCCCCAGAGCCCCTTTTCTTTCCCCAAGCAGCTCTGTTCAGTTCATTAATCTTTCATTGGGAATATGGCAGAGCGGAACGCCCCCCGATGCTGAAAGTGGCCTCTCTCTGTGCCTCTTTCTGCAAGTTTAGAGGCCCTGGATGAACACTTCAACCTCTCAGACCTGGGCCCTAGTGTCTCTCTCGTTCTGAAAGCTCAGATATTTTAGTCCTGACAAAAGGATGACTCCTGACATTCAACACCATTGTTTTTTTTTAACAACATCTTGAGTGCTGGATTTAATTTGGCATGTTTTAAATAAAGACAGCATGCCCTTTCCATATCAAATGTGCTGCAGGACATGCACAGCTGTCAATTGCGTAGACGGGTCAAAACCTGCATGCATTTAAACAACGGTTTCATATCAGCTAGCTCAGTTTGCGTCTATGGTAGCAAATCCCAGTCCACGTGTGGCCCGTCAAATCTATGGCACGGGAGTAATCTGGTTAGGTCGTGTGTACTGGGAATACACTAATGCCAGGCTATGCCTCAGCACCCCTCAGCTCGGCTGTAATCTTGGGTAATTGAAAATGGGGCCTGTGCCACTTAAGAACACAAAGAGCAGATTACATAGCTAAAACCAATTTGACCAAAATGCAGAAATGGATTTTCTCTCTTCCCTCCCACCCCTCCTCTCTTATCTTTTATAATGCAAACCCTTTCCAAAAGCAGACCCTGAAGGAAGAGGAAGGGGTGCAGGAACGAGATGTGGGTAACCCAGAGAAAAAGGAGGGAGTGTGCTTAGATTGACTGTCATTTTGTTCATTAGGTGGTTTCTGTGGTTGTAAACGTGATGCTTTTTGGGTCAGAGAAACATAATGAAATCAAGCACTGCTCGGATCCAGTAACTGTTTGAATCAATGTAAACTGTCTTTAATTACAGACCTCACTGTTCTGAGAATTGGCCTGTGGTTTGTGATGAATGCATAGTTGAAACAGAGGCGCCGGTGTTGCCCCAACCCAAACATATATTAACAGCCTCTTCTTGTTCTTCTTCCCACCCCCTTCCCTCGCTTTTTCTGTTTCTTGCTAGTCTAATAAGGTCCCCGTGGTACAGCACCCTCACCATGTGCACCCGCTCACACCTCTGATCACCTACAGCAATGAGCACTTCACGCCTGGGAACCCCCCTCCACATCTACAGGCAGACGTGGACCCCAAAACAGGTACATATGCATGCACGTCTTCCTTTACATTCATGAATTTCAAAACAGGCAGGACGAAACCCAAGGCTAACCTTCAGGCCTGGCTAACTAACGGCTACAGTGTGTGATCTTGCTTGTAGCACTGCATTCACAGCTACCTGGTAAGATGCACTGAAGCGTTTCAGAGTAGTCTTGGCTCAGGGCCAAGGTTGCGCCCCTCCTTTTGTGTGCATGTTGAGATGGAGCTGTTGACCTGGGTCGGTTAAGCCTGTGGAGCCACTTGACTTGTGGGAGATGTAGACAGGGACTTCTGTTACTTAACTGCCAGATCCCAAAACCACTGATTGTTCTTATTCTAAAGCCTAATACAGACTGTGCGATTTCAGCAATCTTGTAATATCGTTAAAAGTCACACTATGATGTCATCATAAACATAGCTACGGCATGTATGCATGTTTCGAAAAAAAAAAACGTAATCAATATATTGCAGTTGTAAACATAGAGCAAGGATTATTTTTTCTTGCCAGCTGAAGGACATGTTGTTCAAGCAACTCCACAAAAATATCTTCTGTATTTGAATTTCTCACTCCGTCGCATTACATCACAACAAACACTGTATTGCCACTGTTTAAGAGCCACATCCAAAGTAGGGCCTCATGATTTTTGCAGTGCAGAAAATTCAGAAGAATTTGGAATTATCTGTTCAGCCCAAATTGTCCTGGAATTTCGCAAATTTTTAAGAGGCACTTCAAAATGCATTTTAGTATTTTTTGTGCGTGAGAAAAGGCATCCTCATATCATGTACACATAGAAACTCACAGGATCTTCATGGCCACATGTCCAAATAAAAGATTTTTAACTGTTAAAATGGAGTCCAAGTTAAGGCTTATGTTGTATCTGTCAGTATCTTAAAACAAAACAATCTAGGTGTGATATAATATCATTTGGTTGTGTGTTTTAGAATGGGATTATCACTGAGGCATTTTGCTGTTCTGCAGCACTATAAAGTCAAACAGCTGCTCTTTAAAGCTGTCAACAACCTGCATGCTGATTTTAGAGAGGGCTTTTTCTGCTCTCATAACAGACCTGATCACTAAGGACCTCTTTAAGGACTCAGAGACTGTTTAATGTGCTGCCTAATGGCTCACTTAATTGAGTTTAGAGTTTAATTAATTAACAAATTGTATTAAAACCGCTGTACGCAGTGCCAATGTGCTGTGCTGGCATTGTTTTTCTTCTCTCGCGCAGCTAGCATTAGCCAACAGTATTGAGCAGAAAATGTACACTGTTTACTGTTAGCATGACTTTTATTTTTATGAATTGAGATTTTGTTTAAATGTAATCTAGCGTTGACTAGACTTTCATATTCAGTCTTTTGAAAGTTGGGAAGTATTCAATGCTAACTTGTGCTAGGTAATATAAACCAACCAGGCCATATTTGAAAGACAGGTTTTGTTTGATTTACTTTGGCTCGTTTTTTTAGGGTGTGCAATGTTGATAACACAGTTAATTGGCTGTTAAACCCTAAAACCAATATTGAGACAGTTTTCACACTTAAACAGACATCCACGGCTAATATGTCAGTCTCTCTTAACACGTGCTGCAGCGTTTGCATTGTTGACTCGTGAACCTCAATTATCGCCTGTTGTTAATCCTCTGATTCGATAGACAAATGTGACAGGGCTCTGTATTTTTTCTCCTCTCCCCCGTGTGCCATACAACATCGTGGCTGCCTCCACAAGCTTTGATCAGAACGTGTGATTTAGAGCTGTGTATGTGAGCTCAACCTCCTCCCTCTCCCACCTCCTTCTGATGTTGACTTTGTTCAATTGTGTATCTCACAAAGGATAAATTTAACACTTAAACTTCATCGGGGAATTTCTGTGTCAGGACAAGAGCAGAAACATTTTCACACCATTCACAGACACACACACACATACATAAACCTCTCTGTATCTCTTTTCAGTCGTTGCATTTTTTATATTTCTCTTGCAGGAATCCCAAGGCCTCCACATCCTCCAGATATATCACCCTACTACCCCCTGTCACCTGGCACTGTAGGGCAGATTCCCCATCCGCTAGGATGGTTAGTACCACAGTAAGCAGACCAATTTTATTCCTCTTTATTTGTCTATGTGATCATTGTAATGAGTATTATTAAATCCATGAACACACATATATGCAAATATATACATAATTATTACATATATATATCCCACTTCTCACATAACAGATGAGTAACAGGCACAAGG
>CAIGQV010017602.1:10332411-10375652 GCA_903798115.1 Danio jaintianensis | reverse complement strand
ATAACTCTTGCAAATTAAAAACATTGGTATTGGGTTGTTTTAAAAAAATATAAACATGAAAAAAGATTAACTTTTTAAAAATATGTTTTTTATGTATCATTATATTATATAATAATACTTTTTGTATTCATTTAATAAAATAACAATTGGTAAACATATTTTTAAAAAGTTAATCTGTTTTCATGTTTATATTTGTTTTAGACAACCCAATACCAATGTTTTTACTTTGCAAGAGTTAGGAAATCCAAATTTAGTGTAATAATTTAGCATAATAATCACAACAAATGAAAACAATTGGTATTTTTAATAATTGTCATTTTCAGAAAGAATAAAACTCTAAAAGACAAAATTTTTATTTGGAAGAAATGTTGTCAGACCTTTATATAATAAGATAAATTAACATTTTACTTAAACCCTTACCCTCTAAATCCAGAGAAACTGAGCATTTTCAAGTGTTCTCTAAATTTTTCCCATAGCTGTATAATAAAAATAGTTTCATCTTAATATATATATATATATCAAATATTACAGTATTCAATTAAATATTTGATCCATTTAAATATATTCTTAAGCTTTTCATTTATGGGGTTAAATTAGGTTCTGAACATTAGTTCCCAGATTTATTTTGTGATTTCTTAATTGTTGTGAAGACCCAACTTAAGGATGTTGCATGTTGTCATTGTGTATTTTATGTTCGCCAGGCCTCTCTGTCCACCTTGCTGTGGGCCTCCGCTCATTTAAGATGCAGTTTGAGACTTTTGACATCATGTAGCACGAAAGCTAACTCCTAACCTCTGTACAGTTTTTACATTCTAGAAAGGCACCACTGGGGCCCACAGCAATGCACCCATGGCTTTCTTCATCCCCTAAACTCTAAATTGCCTCTTTGTGGCAAATGCTATTTTGCATGTCTCTGTATTGTCCAATTAGAGTAATGAACTGTGATTGCCAGTATTTTACCCACAATTCCACACGGGGGCTCTCCCCTGGTAACTCTTGTCAACACTTGTTAATATGACAAAAGGCTACAAATTAAGCTCTGTTAATTTAATGTTTTCTCACTGCGATCTAAATACCGAGAGAGGCCCCAAGCGCAGCCACGGCCCTTTGATTCTCTGCACTTTATTTTGGTATAAATTTACATTCATTATTGTTTGTCTTTGGATGTGTAGACCTCAATTAGCGTGATGGCTCCATTAAAGGGGCCGGTGCTTCGTCTTTAATTAGCACAACAAAACACCTAGTTTCAGCTCAGGGAGAGGGGCCTCCATCGACACCAAGCGCAGGGTTATGAAATTTAATTAGCCATTCCTATCAGATTTGTGGCATTCAAATTGTTCAGAGTTTGCTTCCCTTTGATCTGCGCTCTGCAATCCCCTAGATTTTTGTTCTGATCAAATGAGAATAAAGCCGCCTGCATAGAGTGCTTTTTCATCCCTTCCTTTACCTCTCTTCCTTTCTTCTTTTCCTAGGCAAGGTCAACCAGTTTACCCAATCACGACGGGAGGTTTCAGACACCCCTACCCAACTGCCCTCACTGTCAATGCGTCCATGTCAAGGTGAGTTGAGCCTTGGGACGGCCCACTTGCGAAGAACGTGTGCATGTCAAACTTCTCCCTTAAGGAGAGACAGCTCTCGTCTCGCTGTTCAAAAAGACGCTCCCATGCGATCCGCTACATATTAAAATATTAATTATTGTTATCATTTTATAATGAGACCCCTGAAGAACGTTTACCCCGACTGAATGGGGGAGAAGGCGAGGACTGTAAATATCCTCGCTGCAATTAATTCACCGTCCAATACAGAAGTAAATTAATCTTTTTGTTATAAAATGACTGCGCATTTTCGGGGGTTGTCATTTGGACTGTGAGCGAGAGCTTTGTGGGGCCTGTGCTTGGGGTCTGGTTCAAGTGGTGATTTGGAAGCAAATGTCCCCAAGAGAGCACTAATGGTTGTGTGTGTGTGTGGGGGGGGGGGGGTTGTGGGATATGTGTGTGAGCGTATGTTTGTTTTAACTGTCACAGCAATTGCTCCCTTGTGCCTGTTACTCATCTGTTATGTGAGAAGTGGGAGGTGTTTGTTGTAGATGACAAATCACTGTTTGCTTTGTTGCTTTTTTATGTCAAACACAAAAGTGAGATGCAGCACAGGCAATCCGCTTCATATGGTGGTCACCTTCTTCTGCATTTACTATGCTTTTTCTCCTTAATCTGAAGCATATGATACTCTTTTCACAATGATGATGAATGTGAAGATGATGATGATGATGATGATGATGTTGGTGGTGGTGGTGAGACAAGCCAGAGAGGCACAGAGGCAGATCTGGTTTATAGTTTCGAGAAATAGAGACCAACTCAAGCCCAGCCTGAGTGTCCAGACAGGGACAAAGTCCTGTTTAATTGCAGCGTGATTGGAAAAGCAGCTCTGGAGGCCTGGCGAGTTTAGACCAGAGGACGTTGATGGATAAATGTGAGCGGGGAAGCAGGAGCAGGAGGAATGGGGAGGGGTTTGTGCGCCTTTAAACGCTGGCCTTTAAAGCCTTGGAGAGGATACTTCACTTGTTTCTGTTCAGCACATTTGGATATGTACGGTGATCAATCACTAGGACACATTTGTGCAACACAAGTGAATATGTGTAAATTATGTGCATTTTTGGTAAATATTTTATGAACCAATTTTTGTGTAATTTGTCACATTAATTCATTGCTTTTGTTATGCATTCTTGAAACAAGCAGAGTTAAATTTCTGTGAATTGTTTGCAAAAAACTAAGATTTTATTTTGTCTGTCATAGACTGACAAATGTACTTGAATGACATTTCTGAAATGAGCATAAATTCCAGTAAATTCATTCAAAAATGAAAAACAATTTGGAGAGAAAAACTAATAAATCTAAGAGGGGCTTAGGATAATGTATAAAATTCTGATTATTACATAAAACTTAATAAAATAATGTCATTTGGTTGCATTCAGTTAATTTACATTAATTCTACTTGCACGAGTCAACAAGGCCCACTATTACACTTGTATCTAGTATATTTTCATCATCCTCACACGGTTTAAAGTGGTGAGGCCAAACATAACAGCTCTGAAACACAATATTTAGCTCTGCAGTGATGATCAGGGTGCATTGGCAGCTGCTCTGCTTATGAGCACAGGGTCTTTGCAGCTGGTCCTGACTCTTAAAGGTCCATTTTTATTAACAGCTGGCTCTGAAACCAAGGCCTCACACATTTGACACCAACAGCTTTCATGCTGTGTGTGTGTTTTGAGGTCTCGGCTCCATAGAGGAGTCTTTCGTACCCTGCCAAAAGCCTGGAATGAGCCTGCTCTGCCTGCTCTGCCATCAGGCGCCCGTGCAGGTCTGCAGCTCCGGCACTGGACCTTCACTTAAGTGACAGCTGATTTTGTCCTAATGAGGCCTTTATATTGTGATCATCCTATTTCCAGTGCAGGCTAATTGAATCTACTGAATGGGGGCTAGGGGGATTGGTGATGTGCCGGGGAAGAGCTAATGCGTTTTGATAATCTGTAATTGAATTAGCATAGATTAATAAGTGGTGGTCTTGTGTCTCTGCGGAGGGAAGGTGCTTTAGCATGTTTGTGTCAAAACCGGCGGCGTCCGCTGTCACCGGCCTCCTGCGTGAAATAATGAGCACCAGAAAAAGGTTTCATTAATTGTGTTTATGTCTTTTCTGCGAATAAAGAGGGCAAGAGAGAGGGGAAACTTGCTTTGTCTTCTTTCTCAGTCAGTGGATGGCACCTCCAGGAGGCCTCGGGATTAAGAGACGCCCAAATGTTTCTCTCCAGTGCCTGTCTTCAGCACTGATGGCCCTTTCTGCTGCCATTTATTATGCAGTTAGTGCACAAGACTTCATGTAGGGATCTGCTGTTCGCCCAGGTACCACTTCAGCCTCCTAAAAAATACATTTCAGAGCATGAACGCAGCAGACTCGGATCCGGCAAATGAGCTACATTGTTTTGATAATGGGGTTGAGTCATACAGGTGTATCGGCCGTCCCGGGTGACAGGGGGAGGAAGTGTAGGCCCCTTGGGCCCTGCCCGTGCTTGGCCTTTGATATGTACCTCCATCCGCACCTCCAGCTCCCATCCCTTCTTTTTCCACAAAAGAAGAGAAAGCAGATGACAGACAGAGCGCACCGGCGGGGTCATTATACATTAAACAGGCGCCAAGACCATCGCTCCGATTGGCAATTAAATGGCACTCACTGACACTCAGCTAGCATTGAGCAAGATTGAGACATTGGACCCTGCAGGGGCCCTTCTCGGCACACCTCTCTGTCTCACACTTCCCTCAGTGGGGCTAAATTGGTGGCAGGCTCTGCTGCGTGCTGATGAGCGAAATGATGCCCTGTGCTTCAAAGGGATGGCCGTCATGTTTAAACCATAACCTGGGCCTCGCTATGGCAACTGCGGCGCGGGTGGGGGCGGCGCTGATGGGACAGTCAGGGAGGAAAAGAAGGAAAAATTGGACGCTGGAACAGAGGAAATTTTAACAAGTATGCAAGGACAGAAGGAGAAACAAAAAAAAGGTGGGGGCTAATGATCACGGCCACAATGCAGCCCGGTCCCCCCTCGGTAGAAGCGGACGAGCGGCCCGGATGACATGGCACAAACACAAATGTGTCAGGGATGAAGGGAAGAGAGAATAGGAGAAGAGAGATTGGGGGGAAACACAGTCCCCAGAGAGAACCTCCAACAGAAACTAGTTGTTCCTTGTGAGTTTACGCTCATCATTATATTCTGGCTCCAAGCCATATAGCCACACTCAAGCAGATAATGAGCTGTTTGAAAAAAAAGAATTATTCCTTTTCTTTTTTTTCCCATCATCCTTCATTCTTTTGCTCAGATTTGTGTACGGCCACGCACAGCTGGGACACACTGCGCACACACATACACATATTTTCATTTTTACTCTCTGGAATTTATTCTTCTTTTCTATAGATCTTTACAAAATGCAAGGGGGATGATATTATAGATAATGTAGAACATTTTAGTTTACATTGTGAGAAGATAATCCAATGGCAAATGAATGAGAAGAAAGTGACCACCCCAAAGTGCTCTTGAAATGGATAGACAAATCAGAATATTGTATTGAATCTGAACCTGTTTAGTTTGTTCACAGATATACATAGGTGTTGTTTCATCAAACCACTTTTGTTTTTCGTTTAAAGAAATAGGAAAGTTTTTTTCTTTACCTCTATAATGACTTGGCTTAAAAATTATATCAACAAATAATTATGTACCACTTTTTATGATTCATTCAATTTGAAAAATGCTGAGGTCAAAGACAACGTACAAACCAAAATTGACCTTTATATTGGGAACAAATGATTAATGTTTGTTGTTCTGAAGAAAAATGTTTTCTCGTTCATTTGTTAGAGTGTAATCGTAAACGTAAAACGTGTCCTTCTTTGGGTGTTTTTCAGAGTGCGCTTAAAACGTATTTGTTTTCTTTAGCATTTGATAATGATTTGTAAGTTGTTATGTCTGTTTTTCTTTTATTTTACTTACTTTTTTTTTTTCTTTTTTTTTTTCCCTTTATATACCTTCTGTACAGCACTTTGGTTCCACTTGTGGTGTTGAAAGTGCTTTATAAATAAAGTTGAGTTGAGTTAAGTAATCACAGTTTCCACCTCTGAAATTGCATTCCGGCTTTGCTGTTGTCAACAAAGCCACTTGGGTGGAAAAAATATTACCCAGTATTATTATAGCCCAGTTTCTATGATTCAGTTAAATCAAAAAATGTTGACATTAAAGATAACATGATTTTTTTTAAACCAAGGCCATGTGGATGGATGGGTTGATGTTTCTTTGTGCATGTGATTTGATGATAGATTTTCTCAAATAAAATGCTCATAAAGTGACTCGCAGAGCAGATCTGCAGATTCATTCAAAGTTTATGTCTTCATTAAGGGACATGGCAGACAATAAAAAACACCATGCAGCACATCTAGAGTAATAGCATTTTGTTTGTAGTAGACAAATGTGCATTATTCATTTGCAACGAATGATAAAAAATTGCTAAATTCCTGGACCTTTCCCTTTAAACTGTATATTGTGTTTTAAGACCACACTTTGTAATTCCATCTATATTTTTTCATAGCAGAAATCATAAGCCCCTATTAAAATGCTTTTCATTTCATGTTGTGATGGTTCTAGATCTACAGTTTGTCATTGCCATTTCCCTTCTCTCACATAACAGATGTATTAGGTTGCTGTTACTTTCTATAAATAGCCACTGTGATGTGTCAAGTCTTTAGCTCATAGTTAGTGCTTTGCTCTGTGAATGTGTGTTTCCATCCATCATTTCACCCGTGTCCACTCTGACGATTTACACAGTCTTCTCTCCTCCAGGTTCCCTCCTCACATGGTGCCCCCACACCACAGTTTGCACACCACAGGGATCCCCCACCCAGCCATCGTCACACCCAACGTCAAGCAAGAGTCGTCTCACAGTGACATCGGATCCCTCAACAGCTCGTAAGTTCACTTTCCAACTCACTATCAATCCAAATAGCATCAAAAGATGGTATGCAAACATTAAAATCTCGTTCTTATTTGCAGGAAACATCAGGATGCGAAAAAGGAGGAGGAAAAGAAGAAGCAGCCGCACATAAAGAAACCTCTGAACGCGTTCATGCTTTATATGAAGGAAATGAGAGCCAAAGTGGTGGCGGAGTGCACACTGAAAGAGAGCGCAGCTATCAACCAGATCCTAGGCCGAAGGGTGAGCGTCACACACTACTGGGCCAAACTAGCCAAAGGCCATCTCAAACTTGTGAGACAACAGACTGCAGTATTGTCCACACTATACTTCTTTTTTAAATCACGGTGGTTGGAAACACCAAGTTCACCCAAAAAATGAAAATTTACTCACTATTTACTATTCCTCAAGTGGTTCTAAACATTTATGAAGTTCTTTCTTCTGTTGAACACAAAAGATAATCTGAAGAAAACTGAAAACCAGTTGACTTCCATAGGAAGAAAACAAATCAATCAGTCAGTGGTTACAGTTTTCAAAACATCTATTGTCTTCAATGGAAGAAAAAAACTCATAAAGCTTTGAAACAAGTAAATGGTGAGTAAATGATGACAGAATTTCAAATTTTGGGTGAACTATCCCGTTAAATATCAATATCTCTGTAATGGCTGTGGATTTGATGGATGTCTGTATGTTTCTCTGTGTACAGTGGCATGCTCTGTCACGAGAGGAGCAGGCCAAATACTACGAATTAGCCAGGAAAGAACGACAGCTTCACATGCAGCTGTACCCCGGCTGGTCGGCACGAGACAACTATGTAAGTTTTTAAGTTTTCAACATGTAACAATCTGGATTCCTTCCCTAGGGGGTCACATTTAAGCCCATGCAGATGCGTATACAAATCATGACAAACAGCCTTAGGAGGAAGCTAAAGCACATGTATTTGGCTGGTCTTGACCGGTTTAGCTGCCCGAATCCACTTTGAAACCAGCCAAGCTGGAAGACAAAATTTTCCATCAGTTCACTGTACATGCGCTTTTCCTCAGATCTGTGCTGTGCGATTTTCCTCTGCTTTCATTAGTATTCCACTGGTTCACCTAAAAAGAGAAAGGCGAGCTGAGATCAGAGTAATTAAATAACCACAGGGCCTAAACGCCTCACAGCTTTGATGAAAGAGGACATCGCTCTCCGCCGCCAGAAATGTGGAATGAGCGCACCGTTTACTGTTTCGCTGGAGTTTTGCGCCTGACAAATGGCCCCACCGCCCAGCCTGTCAACTCTCCTTGGAGTCTGACCACGTTTCTTGACTCTCCTAGTCAAAGTTCC
This sequence comes from Danio jaintianensis, assembly GCA_903798115.1. NCBI lineage: Eukaryota > Metazoa > Chordata > Actinopteri > Cypriniformes > Danionidae > Danio > Danio jaintianensis. Next base: position 10,367,823 of record CAIGQV010017602.1, on the reverse strand, counting down.
TCAAATGGAGCAAGCTAATCGCTCTGTTCGGACTTGACCTCGGCCTCGACGCAATCAGCGTCGTTTTCGAAAGAGGACTAATGCAACAGAAGTTCTCCTGCTCCGCTCTCCCCCCTCCAGTAAACCGAGCTGTTCAAAGAAACCTCAAGAGCTTCCAATCGTTTCACAAAGAAAGGAAAGCTAAGCAGCGAGACAACAAGGAATAAACAAAAGAAGAGAAATAGGATGAAGGGAAAGATAGGGAAAGTTCTGTTCTGTCCTGCAGTGGCAGTTCGAACCTTCAGGCTGTTGCATGAATAAATAAATCAGTAAAAACATTGGGCTCTCTTGTTCATTTCATGTCTTGGTCTTTTCTGCAGTATAATAACTAATGTTCCTGTCTATTTCTCTTTTCTGGCGGGTAACTATCAGGGGAAAAAGAAGAAGAGAAAAAGGGAAAAGCAGGCAGGAGAGGGCAATGGTAAGTGTGCTGCAATTATCTCTCATATTAAAGCAGACCCATCATCTGTCACAAGTGTGACATCTCAAAGATGAAAGTCCAGCCTTTTTTTTTTAATCTCTTTTTTGTGCCTGCCTCATTTTGTATATAGCTATGCTACCCACTGCAATATTTACACGATAGACTGCTTGTTATCCCCTTCCCCTCCCCTTGCCCCATGTTGAGCATTAATAACATTGAATATGCATGACCCCCCCCCCCCCCCCCCCCCCCCAGCTGGCCCCCCCACCCCTTGCCCTGCCCCCCTCCAGCATTTATTGTACTGTGATATGTATGTTTTGAGAGTGTGAGCGTTAATCACACTTGTGACTGAGTGCCAGCCTCTGAATGTGCCGCCCATGCTTGTCACTGTGCTTATGTGGTCGTAACTTTGGGCTGTGTCTGCTGCATGCTCTGATATATATATATATATATATATATGTGTGTGTTTATTTAGGGATAATATATATATATATATAAAAGGTTTTTGTTTGTTTTTATTTTACCCACATCTTTCAATTAAGGAGGTTTGCTGGTTACATTGATTCACATAACTGTTCTTCTTTATGATGCTGATTACTGTGAGCTATATATTGTCCAGGACGAATGCAGAGTAATGTATTTGCGGTCTCTCTCCATCATGGACACCTTTTGAAGGCCTCTGTATCTTGTTCTTTTTTTTTCCAGAACACAGAGAATATTTTCCAAACCCTTGCCTTTCACTCCCTCCGATTACAGGTGCTAATGTCATTTTGAGTCTTAAATTACTAACTTGCTTTTTTTCCCCCCTTTTTATTTTGGTTCTTTATGTATTTATTTATTTGTGCTTGTGCAGTATATCATTTGATCTTTCTTTAATAATGAATAATGTTACATGTACATGTACGTGTTCACACATGTTCGCTCTTTTATTTGCAAAGCTCAGTAATTCTCTTAAAGAATTTTGTTTTGCTCATTTTTCAGTTGTTTCCTTTGCTCCATTGTACACATTCTGTACTATCATCAAAAGATGCTTCTATGTTAAAAGTCATGTAAAAAAGCCCCGATTTGGTCAACTCTAAGCATGCAGCTGCAGTATGTTTATAGGACAAACTTCTTTATGCTCAGAATAACCAGAGATGTTGTTATCAGGGTAAACCTCCTTAATCTACAGCCTTCAGTAGCTGCCTTCTTCATGGCCCAGCATGAGTTTCTTCTCGATTTGCTCCGCTTATGGCCTGCCTTCACCCTCCTCGAACACCAGTCTACTTACAGGTGCTCAGGTGGATGAATGTGGGCCAGGCCTGTATGAAGCAGCTTTGTAGTGCTTACCTGGCTTAAACTAATGCTCCGCCTCCCTCCTTTAGCTCCTCCCTGCTACTGCTACCTCAGCAACCTGTCCCTATCACCTCCTCTAGCCTAGAAAAGCCAATTAATTCCCGGCAGACATGTTTCCATATCTGCTGCATCCCACCCCGCTTACTGTACCTTTTAACAAACGAGCATTTATTTATAAAAAAAGCCTTGGTTCTGAAAGGCATGCATTGTGTGCTGATTTGATTTCTGTCCATTCATTTACTTTTTTTTGCTTTCTATTACTAACAAAAGACGGTTAAATGCGTCTGTAAAGGCTATTGCTGCACATTTGATTGCTACCATTTAAAATTGTCTGTAGGGGAAATAGTCGTATTCATTGGATTCAATTTATCTCTCTTTCCACTCTCTTTTCCTCTGCTGGCTTCGTCTTCCTTTCTTCGTCACGTCAGATCTGAGCGCCCCAAAGAAGTGTCGCGCACGCTTCGGGCTTGACCAGCAGAATAACTGGTGTGGCCCATGCAGGTGTGTATCTGGTGTGCCGGCAGGTGTGCTAGAGCAGGTGACAGCTGGGTAACTCTCTCATTGGTACATCCTCCCACTTTTCTGGCTCTCTCAAACTTGCATTCTGTCCACGCCACTTCCTCTGCCAATCAGCTTCTGCAAATCTGGGCGATGGGTTTATTTTTCTTTGCTAGGTTGGGCGAAAGGTACATTTGTGTGGTTATTTTTGTGCAAGAGTGTGAAAACGGAAAAGAGGTGGATTTAATTGAGAAGGCGGGGTTTATTTACCTCTGTTAAGGGGGAGGGGTGTGGCCAGGGCAGGGTTGAGATGAGCTGGTCATGGTAAGTTTTTTTGGGGAGGCATGGTACCAGTGTCCACAGCTGAATCATTTGCTCTAGCTCCATGCCTTTTTGTGTCCAATGACATGTGCCTTTTCTTTTTTTGTTGTGTTTTTATGTTCCTATATGGATAACAGATGCAAATACCCCTAAGAAGTGTCGTGCCTTGTTCGGGCTTGACCAGCTGGGTTTATGGTGCAAACCCTGCAGGTATATTCCCAGCCCCACTCTTGGGGAGAACGCCTCAATTAGGATGATAATGATTTGAAGATGACAAAAAAAATAATTTTTTCTTCTCTCTACACTTTTTTCATGGATTATGTTTTCCTGCCTTTAATCTCCAAGGCCTTGTTTCACTTTATATGTTTACAAAGACTTCTTTCTCACTAGTTTCTGTCATTTTCTGCCCGAGGATTTATGTTCATCTGAACTCTAAAGTCAGAAAAAGACAGAAAAAAAAATCAGTTACAAAAGCATTAGTGGCCGTTCACTTTTTTTCCGCTACGCAGGTTCAAAGGCATATTCCTATCAATTTTTTTTCCCACGGGGAATTTAAAATATCTTTGTTAAAGTTTTAGAAGCCATGAACCAAATCAACCAACTACGAAATGAATCGCAACATTACAAATTTACAGAGGCAAAAACTACAATCCCACAAAGCATTGCGAATCACAATTCAATTTAGAAACAACAGTGAATTCTAATATTAGAAAATATATTTAGCAAAACATGCAAACAAATATTTAATTCTTTTTTGAAAATGAATGAAGACTTCATTTGATCATTTGTAGTGCTTTGTGGGAGTGGGCGAAGCTACAGATGTCTTTTAGGGTGTTTTGTTTACTGCGAATAATTGGTAGGATTTCTGTAAATCATTTATTGGTAATGTAGTTTTTCTGCACGAATAATGCTATTAAATATTTGTTTTAAAAATAAGTGGAGATAATGCATCTTCCTCTTAGGGGTTTAACAGTTATTCTTAAACAATTTTGCTATGCACATAATGAACCTGAATGTTGTGCTCTGTTGGGGTTACAATTTTGAGTCAAATATTATTTTTCTATATTAGTATTGCTGTTTTTTTCTGCCCAAGGAACTAATTTGCTGTTTTGTACTGTTCTGCCCTGGTTAGAACTGTGTGATGTAGCCACATGTTTGGTGGAAGATAGAGTTGGGGTGATGCCATCTCATCCCTCCTCTCTTTTTTTTTCCTCCCCTTCTTCTTCTTCTTCCTTCTCCACTCCTCTCTTGTAACCCTTTATTCAGTCCCAACCTCTTGTCTTTCTGTTCTAATACAAGCAGTCTTTGAATTGGGAATATGTTGATGGTAGGTATTTGTTTCTGTTAAGTAATACCCTTTTCTGTGTCATGCTTGTGCACTCTCTACTTTTCCCTCATCGTGGACATCAGACATTGTGCTTTTGTGATACTCCAATGTCCGTTTTCTACTTGCCTGTTCCACTGATTTCATTATTCTTGCTAGTTTAGAAATCTGTCAGATTTTTCTAAATTCACTCCCCCTTAGTTAGATGTCTTTCTGGAACAACAGAAAGATTCTCAGGTTTAGAGTAAATGTGAATCTGCGTGTTGGTGGATGCGTTTTCAAAATGGATTTTTTTTTCAATTTAAATTTTTTTGAGATAAAAACATATTCAAATATGAAAGGGTGTTTTCAAGCATAAAAACAATTTTCAGTGTATTTTTTTGTACATTAGATTTTTTTTGAGCAAATAATAATGTTCATACAATTTTACCATAATTTACAAAAGGTGCCTACTAAAATAGCATTCAGTAGTACTTTTGCACATTTTTCTCTTTGGCCCATGTGTGTGTGTAGCCGGAGTTGATGAGGTTTTGTTTTTGAGGTGTAGTGCCAGTCATGAGTACCTCTTATTGAGAGTGAACAGCTTTTTTTTCAGCTCTGCTCAGAGAAACGCTGGTAATTGTGTCTTGATTTAGGGAGCTGGAAGGTTAAAAGACCCTATTCAGCTCTGTTTCCTGAAAGATGCATCTGGTGAAATTCCCTCAGAGGCCCATAAATCAATAAGGAACACAGGGATATACTTAGAATCAATATGGCTCTTAAAAAATGGATATTAGCTTATTTGCGCAGTTTGACAGGCAGTTAATAACTTGACAACCAAACTGTTCCTAAATTCATGACCGTCCTCCACTCAAACTGCATTTTTGTAGCTGTACGGCCTTGTACGGCACAGGGTAGAGTAGGGGACAGATCAAATGAACACATTTCTGCCTCTGTTTGCTTATCTTTGACCCCAGAGTGCCTGGGGTGTCCCATGTTTCCCAGATCTCCCATGTTTTAAGTGTGTTATGTGCAGATTCCTCCAGCTGCATGTTGTGCATACCCACCATAGACCCCGTGGGTTTTAGTGGCCGTGATGAGATTTTAGCCGCCCATTTTTCTTCATCACAGTGTGTATCTACCTCCCTGACTGTCTCTCTATCTTTTTTGCACTTTCGCCTGAAACCAACACGCATAAGAGCAGGCAGGGGTATGACTTGAGAAACAATCCTTACCTGGCTGTTATTTCCTCAAAGAAAATGCCGGTTAATTGAGCCCGGTTCTCCCGCAACTCTCTGGCTCCCCCTGGCTTTGATTTCATTCCCTTTTATTTTACTCTCTATTTGTTGCTCTTTCTTTTCTCTTTTGGAGTTAGCCTCGGCTGCATCACTGAGCTCGCCCTTTAGGCAGGATAAAGAGAGTTTTTTGGGGAGGAAAGGGGGGGTTGGTCAGGTCAGGTAGGGCAAGGTACACTGAGGTTTTCCCGCCGTCTCAGTTTCTTTCGCTTTCTCTCACCCTATCGGATCTCGTCTCTCTCTCTTGCTACCCCTACCTCACGGCGTGCTGGCTTGGCGCTGGTGAGATGTGGCTGGCTGGAATGGCTGGCCGTAGGCGTAGCAGACGAGGGAGGGTCCTGACCTGAGCAGAAATGCAAACATGGCACCACGACCTCTGTGCAGAGCGCTCACACACATGTCTTAGGGGCAAGCTGAGAGTAGCGCTTCCTCTCTAACCTCTTACCCCACCATCTGAACTTCCCCTGAAGGAACGCAAGGAAAAAGACAGGAAAAAAGAAGGGAGAAAGAGGAGTGTAATAATTCAAGCTGATGTGTAAACCGGATGGATCCCCTCGCGGTTTGCGAAACCGGGGTGGAGTTCTTTTGTTTGGAGTTGCGTTGTGCTGCCGAAGGAAAACAAAGAGAGATGTAGGCCTCACCTCTTTCATCATCCTCATTCCGTCTGTTTGTCTTCTTCTCGTCCTCCCACTGTCCTGTCCTCTCTGCATGTAATCGTGTGACAGCGAGATGGCTAATCTCGACCAGCTCTAGCGTCCATTTTCATGCAAGTGAGTCTGAAAGTGGGTCCGCCAAAAGTTGCTAATGAGATCAGCATGGGTGTCCCGACTTTAAGATATGTGCATTTAAATGGACGTTACGGCTCTGTATGGATCACTGAGAGTTGAGACTGAGAACTTCAACATGTTGCTTCTTTCTCTTTTTTTTTTTTAGGAGAAAAAAGAAGTGCATTCGCTACATTCAAGGTGAAGGCAGCTGTGCCAGTCCTCCCTCTTCGGACGGAAGCTTACTAGAGTCCCCCCCATCCTCCCCTTCCATGGTCTCTCCCTCCCCGTCTTCGAAAGAGTCCAAACCACAGACTGAACAAATGCAACCTCTCTCACTGACTATGAAACCTCCTCCCCTGTTATCGTCATCCCAACACCAACACCTCTCCATGACTCCACCTCCACCCTTAGCACTGTTGGACAACTCCGGGGCGGGCAAAACATCCGGCTCGGCACACAACGGCTCTTTGGACCCCTTAGACGTGTCGTCGTCCCGACCCACAGGCTCCGCCTCCTCCAGGCCCATATCTGCGTGTCATTCTCACTCTCTGCTGCCCAGCTCTGCCCCGACGCAACCCCTTTCGCTCGTAACCAAGTCAATAGACTAGCTTTGTTGTTTTCTTTTCAAACCGGCTTTCTCTGTCTGTCTGTTCGTCTGTCGCGCGTCTTTTTTCATTCTGTGTTCTGTTTTTGTGCGATATGGCTTTGAAAATTTTGTTAATTCTTTATCAAAGTTCATTGGTCAATATTTGACCTGTCATTATCTAAAAAAGAAAGAAATTATTATGATTAAATATTGATAATTAAATACACTAAGTTGCAGAGTATAGCTTTGTGAATCTGCCAAATTTTACTGAGTTTTTTGGGGGTTTGTTTTTCTTCATTTTTTGCATTTTATTTTTCAGCTGTACAACAGAAAAATGCATAATTGTTATGTAGTTTTACATAGACATGTTTAAAGACAGATATACAAAGTAGGTGAGGATTCAGTGAGCCCTTTTCTCAAAGAATTGGTTCTCCTTCATTATTTGTATTAAATACGAGCTTGTGAACCAATCATTTTACAGCTGTCCAAAACTCTGAGGGCACGAGGACCGCGGAGACACCTCTCCGACTGAGGAACAACTTTAATTGTGATGTTACTTGTTCTTGTTTAAATGTACAGAAATATGGGGGGTTACTGTGTTAATATGCATTGTTCCATTGCGTTGTTCGTTTTATTTTTATTTTTTGTCGTTGTTTACCAGGGGGAGGGAGGTTGACTCGGGTTGGGGTGGATGGACTCAATTGGATGGGTATTTTGGGTGGGGTGGGACGGGGTGGGGGGTTTGGGATATTCAATACAAACTGTCACAATGCTAGGACCAGTAGTATTTATTGCTTTAGAGATTGCTTGTTGTATCTTGTATGTTGTCCCTTTTTGAAATCTTTTTGTTTTCTTAATACATTGTAAAAATATTCTTTTTCTTAACGTAAGCAACTTATATATATATATACAACTTATATATATATATATATAAATGATCCATTTTTACAAGGTTTTGAAGTTTCAAATGTTTTATTGTTTTGACATGAATTTTATTTGATTTTATTTTTTTGCTATTTTGTTGAAAACCAGGATTCACCTAAACTACAGTGTAGATTCTCAAAAAAAAGCTACAAAAAAACCTAAAAAAACAAAAAAAAAAACAGAACAAAAACAACAACGAACAGATGTATGCACAACTTAATTTCTAGAAACATATCTATAAGCCATTTTACAATAGGTGAAAAGGAAACTTGAAACGCGGACGGTGGGTTCCATGTCTTCAGTATAGAATTTCGTCTCAAGCCCTTCTTTTCTATTGCACAGTCTCATCTCCGCCAGACTGTAGAATCGTGTACAGATTTTTTCCCGTGCCAAAATTTGTGATAATTTCCTCTCCACCTCTTATGACGCTGTAGGTTCTTTCGTTGTCCGATGTTTGTTCTTATTTTTTTTTCAACCATAATTTGCTGTGACGTTACATAGATTGCTATGTATGTAGTATAAATGTTGCTATAACAAATGTGTTTGGTAGCAGATTGTCAAATAATTAAATTTAAACTTAATAAAAGACGGACGTCATACTGTATAAACCCTCAAGGGCCAAATTATGTATATTAGGAGGTTCATAAAAAACTATTAAATACTACAAAAAAACCACAAACTGCCACTTTTAAGTACACTACTACATATAGGTAGATAGAAAAAATAGGCATGTTGATGTTGCAAGAAGCTGTAAAAAAGCTACAAGAGAATCATTCATTCGGTGCCATTGTAGTTGACATGACGCAACTGTAACCCGTCGATTACTTCTCTGGTTTATTAAGATGCTAATGATGAATAGTTTGAATGTTTCCTTAACGGCTGTGATGTTCCTGTTCTCTTTTATGCTCTTATATTTTATTTTGATTTGTTTTTATTTCAGGTTTTTTTTTTTTTTTTTCGTTTTGTTTTCCATTATTTGAAATGGTTCCCAAAAACCATGTTTTTGTAATGAATAAATGTTAATGCTGTACAGTCTCTGTAGCATGCAGTTCTGTATTAATAAAAGCGAGTTAGTATGTGAACTTGCCTTCTGTCGTCTTCTGCTCTTCATTTGGATAAATATTACATATTTGGTCTGGCTATGTATCGCAAACTGATTTTGATTCACAAAGTTGTCATTCGATTTAAGTCCGATTTTGATTCAATATTGGCTAATTAGGGTATGCATGAGGTACAGTAGATGGCAAGTTTTCTCAAGGAAAAAAATACTTACAAATATTAATTATTGCTGTCAAGTTACTGTACAAGCGGGAGGAATTAACTGAACTGGATAAGCTATTTGCAATTTAAATACACAAAATTAAGTTTCTGTAATAATGACATCACATTTGTTAAATGTTATTATTCTGAAGTAAAACAATTGGTTTTTGTAAGAATAATATACATTTTTATAATTATAAGAACTTTCATCACTGGATTTTGGCAACCTTTATTCACACAAAAACGTTTTCAATAAGAAATCCATACATTTCTTGAGGGTGTGTAAATTATGGGACATTTTCTGTTGTGTGAACTACTTTTGGAAATTTTGGATCTTTGATCTGTGTTTGCCTTATAGACTAACTGAAGACTGTCATATTTCTTGCATATTTCTGTTCTTAAGTTTTGATGTATTTTGTTATTGTTCTTATTTGTTGCTTTGGATAAATATCTGCCGAATGATGTCATGTAAATTAAATATAGGCCAGTGGTTAAATTGACTGGAACTTCCAGTCAATCAGAATCGAGTATTCAGACAGACCATGGTACTTTTCCCTGGCTATAATCTTAAATGTGCATGCAGTTTGTGTTGGTATCTTTACCACTGGTTGTGTATGAAGTGGCACCAATCACATGCTGGTTCCTCAAAGGTTATCTAAATGAAGGCTATGCATTTTGTCTCTGATTAAAAAAGTAATGGTGAGTCATGGTAATTCAGATTCCTTTATTAGTCAGCCATACCTCTCCCATGTCTGCAGGTAATTTCATTTAGGGTGGAATTCAGCCAGGACTTAATTTTATTAAGCATAATAACTCAATTAGTCAATTGTTGTGGCTTTAGAAAAGCTGGTATTTTATATTTATAAAAATGCAGGTATTTTCTGCTTTTTCCATTTTAGTATTTAATGTTCTCAAACTTTTGCATACAAAAATTAATAATGGTTTTATTATAGCTGTGTTTTTACAGCTATTTATGTTACCACAGTTTTACAAGGCCCACTAAAACCATGCTATATGGTGAGTACAGCAAAAGCATGGGTAATTTGTGTTAATTACAATAACTAATAATAACTTTTTTTGTTGTAAAATCATAGTTAATGTTGGACTATTAAAAAAAACTAATAAAAAGGAATATTTTCATGAAAACAGTACAAACAGGTAAGCTGCTGATTTAGTCATCACCTTAAACACTAGTAGATTGTCAAAGGCATTACAAGGGGAAAAAAAAGCAAATGATACAAGTCAGATAAGAAAACTGTATCATTGTAGATGAGCATGTTTAACAATATATTTGTATATGCTTTATTGTACGGCTCAAAATGATCTATTTTTCTTTTAAGCCAAAAATCATTTAGCCTAAGTATTAAGTAAAGATCATGTGGCCATGAATATATTTATTAAATTATCATTGTATTATTTGTAATTGTATGTAATTTGTAATTGTATTATTAAAACTCTATCAAAACGTAATTTTTCATTAGTATGTACATGTAATGCTTAATGTGAACAACTTTAAAGTCGATTTTCTCAGCATTTGGATTTTTATAGGCCTAAGTTAACGTTACACGGATTCCAGATTTTCAAATAGTTGTATCTTGACAAATACTTTTTCATACCATAACAATACATAAATCAAATGGGAAGCTTTTTTAAATTCAGCTTTTATTTTAAAAAAGAAATTACATATAACTGGTTTTGAGGTCACAATAGCCTAGCCTAGGGACATTCCCACACAGCCCGCCCTTTTACAGCAGATTTGGTTCACAAACAACTAGCCATGTGCTAAGTAGGCAAATGCTATTTATTGAAAATAATAAATAAAGTTGTGAAGTTACTTACTTTTCGCGCCAGATATCATTCGCATCGAGGATCTTCCGTTCTTGTCCCATTGTCAGTCACAGCTGTAAATTGACTATCTACCTGTTTAGACGTGGCAGCGACGTCCGGTTCCTAAACGAGTTGATTGAGTAAATCGGTTTTTATTCACACTGAACAATTCGACCGTGAACTGGACCGCCGCGAATCGATACCTCACTGATTCAAATGATTCGGTCAGTGTTATTCCAAATGTAGGCTGCTTGTCTGACTGAGAATGCGCCATGATTGGGAGAGGACTCTGAACTTCTAAAATAATCACAAATGCCGAATTTTAGGATTTATTATTAAACAAGAAAAAACGTTACTTTTTATTAAACTTTACTTTATTATTAAACACACGAACTTTACGATATCATGTGATATCGACGTCCTGTTCGTAAACAAGTTGATTAAATCGGTTCGTAATTCACACTGAACGATTCAACCGTGAACTGGATCCCTGCGAATCGATACCTGACTGATTCAAATGATCTGTTTTTTTTTCCAAATAAACTTAATTATTCAATTACTTAAGAAATATTGTATTAAGGTATCTGTACTTTTTCTGAAGTGCTTAATTTGTGTAGTATTATCTGGTGTAGCTGCATTTTGTTATTCTGATCCAGCAATCTCTGTCAGAAGAGTTGTGTATGTCTTGGTAAGGATAATTTATCCAACGATCCAAGTCCATATGCTTCAAATAAATATACAAAAGAAAAAAAACAGACATTTTATTTATTCTGCTGCTTAATGTTTGCATTGCTTTTTTCCTCAAACCCAAACATTGCCTGTTTGGTCTAGAAAAGCGGTGTTTCTTTTTACCTTTTCTTTTCAAGGACATTCTGAATCATCTTAGACTGAATGGATGTAACAAACTGCACAAGACATCTGTTGATTCAGACCCCTCTTTAACAATACTGTTCAAAGCTTTAACTCATGAGAATATAAAAAAATCCTTCACCATTGTTCACAAAGTTCAAAAGATTGACCGAACATCTTCTATGCGCCATCCACATGATAAGGGAAATAAGAACACGTGTAAAATACAGTTCAAAAGCATTTTCATTGCATTTAAATGATGTGAATAAAATACAGTTATTGCTCAAGAAACCAACAAACTTCAAATAATTGTACTTGCATAAAGTACATTTGCGTACAGGAAGGTCAAAGATGGAAGAGGAGACTGGTTTTTTTTTTCTTTTTGTGAAATGTTAACAATGGTTCAGTTGGCCTTTTCTATGAAGAGGAGAATATAAGTTTACACATTTCATTTCTTGGGAACCTTGTTTTTTAAGGCTGTTTAGTAGGAAAAGCCCTCAGTTCTCAGAATTATTCATGTTTTTATATCTATATTTTATATGCAGTTTCATTTTGGTTTAGCTTTTAGAATTTATTTTTTAAGTCAAATGTCAGCTGCACTTAAATAATATGAAAACAATCTATTCGTTGCACCTTATTTATACAAACATGGCTTTTGAAATTCAATGGCTTGTGGACTTTCCATAGAGTATTATTTTAAAAAGTATACTTTTAAACAATGCATTTTGCAACCCATAGCATGTTAATTTAAACCCTAAAGTGACATTATGCATTCATCAAATCGCTGTATTCTTGCTGATCAAAACGGTAATCCACACAGACACTGTTTAGTTTTCCAGCAGTCTTTCTTTTTAAGCACACTTCTCCTGGAAATAGTCGTTCTGCCTTTCCAAGGCTGATAAATGAGGCTTTTATTGCTAAAGGATCCACTCAGGGTTTACCAAACCATTTACCAAATGACCAAACCTGAAGTAATTACAGTCTGCTTTAGAACTCACATCCAGTGCATGTTGTTGTGCAGAATTGCTGTGTGATGTTGCCTATGAGGATTCCCCCTTAACCTTGGAAGGACCATCAATTCACCCTTTGAATCTATTATCACAATTTCCTTTCAGTTCATACTGCAGAAACTCTTTGAGTGTGTTTCTCTAAATTGGACACTGTATTCTTCTGCTTTATCCCTGTCAATGGCAGCGATCTGTTGAAGATTTTTCTAAAGGATGTCAAGCAGATTAGTTGTTATTATTCATTCTTATTCAAAGAAACATTGCCTGGGAGATTTATTAAGCTGTATTAAGTGTTGTTAATGTTCTAAGAAACCTTCATGTATATACTGTGTATGTGTGTCTGTGTGCGTGCGTTCACGTGTGTGTGTAGTCAACATTTTCATTAAAGCTGTGCTAAAATTCAAACACCCATTCTTGTCTTAGCAATTTGTGCAACTTTTTTTGCACCACTTCAAATTTTGACTATATATATTATTATATTGTTTACATGTGTTTAAATATACGTTCTTGCATACCACTGTTTGTTTTCTATGCTATTATCTTTTTAGAGTGCTGTTTACAAGGTGTAATCAAATTTATTAAAGTTTTGTAGTAAAAAAAAAAATCATATTATTTTCATAAAATATATTACAAAAATTGTCTATACCGAATGTCTTTTCCCCTTTAATTTTAAATGTAACTAGTTTGGGCTGCACGGTGGCGCAGTGGGTAGCATGTTCGCCTCACAGCAAGAAGGTCGCTGGTTTGAGCCTCGGCTGGGTCAGTTGGTGTTTCTGTGTGGAGTTTGCATGTTCTCCCCGTGTTCGCGTGGGTTTCCTCCGGGTGCTCCGGTTTCCCCCACAAGCCCAAAACATGTGGTATAGGTGAATTGGGTAGGCTAAATTGTCCGTAGTGTATGCATGTTTCCCACTGATGGGTTGCAGCTGGAAGGGCATCCGCTGCGTAAAACATATGCTGGATAAGTTGGCGGTTCATTCCGCTCAGGGACTCAGCCGAAAAGAAGATGAATGAATGAATGAATGTAACTAGTTTATAATATTACTCTGAGTAATGTCATGTAATCAAATCAAATTAAGTCAAAATTTAAGATATATTTTAAGATTAATATAATATTATTATATTGTTTGTAATTGTACAACTTAATCAAAGTAAGCATCTAAGATGAAATTAAAAAGTATAATATTTAATGCTTAAATAGTTAATAAAAACATAAATCAAAAATATTGGAGTTTGTTTTTTTGTCTATAAGTTTGACTTATTTTATGATTTACTTATTTTTTTCTCCAACAGCAGGTAATGCCTGAAAAGCTTTTACTTGAATAATCAAGCAGATGCGTTGAATGTACCGCTGTTTTAGGCTTTAATATGAATGCACTGACCTTTACTCCATTGCTAGGCTTTACATGCCCTTTGCAAATGCCTCCTGTGATGAACATGCCAAGCACATTTACTATAGGCAAACAGCCTCCTGCTCCATTAATTCTGCTGATCGGCTGTCAGTATAAACAGAAACTGTACAACAGCACTGTATATTTTGTGGTGTGAGAAATGGGAATGATGTTCTTCAGCTCTCCTCTGTGGCAGGTATGACATGGATGTGTTGGTTAATAAATCATGACCAGGTCAAGGGGGAAGTAGATCAAGCGCAGGAGCGAGGAAAAAAGGGGGAAAATGAAAAAGAGGAAAAGGAGAGGAATAGGAAGAGGTGATCATAATGAGTGGCTTCCTACTGTCACTTCATCCGGTTGTCGCCTCAAGCTGTCAGTACTTCCTGGGAGACTCGATACTTTTAAAGCACAGGAAAAAAAGGGGAAAAAAAAAAAACATGGAGTGTATATGTGTGTTTGAGAGAGGAGACAGAGACAGGGCCACAATCCCACAGAGGCACTGTGTACTTTGGTAATGAGATGAGTGTTGCTGGTGGCCCGAATCTGCTGGATGACAGGACAGCTTTGGGTGGAGGAACAGATGAGAAATGGACTGACAGCAGAATGGTAATTCAGAGCTGAGGGGCTCATGAAGGCGCATTCGCTGCCGCCGTGATTATGCGTCACTTTACAATCAAATGCAAAACATCACAACCAGGGAAATGCACAGAGATGTGAAGTGAGTTTCCACTTCAGGCTTCCGGATTGCACACCTCGGGCACTTATTACGAGTACAAAATATGCATTTCAGATTCATGTGATTAGATGCATGAGTTTAGCCTCACCTGAAAATGACATCGTTCTTGTCTCAAGTTATGTTATTGCAAAGCTATGTTATGTGGAACACAAAAAAAGAAGCTTTGTAAAATGTTAACGCTGTTCGTTTCTTACAATGAAAGTGAATTAGGACTGAGATCCAAAAACATTTACTTGTAAAAGTGTACTAGTGTACACTGTTCCATGTCATTGTGTAAAAAACATTAATCTAGGTCATTATAAAAATAAAAAATAATAATATTAATATTTTATAATTATTCTATTTTTATATTTCTGTATTGTATTAAAATTAATATATTTTTATGTTTTAATATTTTTGAATAATAATAATATTTTATATGTGTGTAAATTGTGAAAAAAAAATTATATATTATTTTGTATATTATAAAATATATTATAAAATATACACATTCAACTATTGAATGTGTGTTTGTTTATCAATTATGAGGCGGCATTATGAAGTTATGTGGTAATTATAGTCATTTGACATGATTTCAAATTTGAATTAAACTTGACTTTTATTTTATTTATTTATTTAGAATTAAACTTAAAGTTGACTTTAAGGATTTTGTATTTTATGATTTCATATACTGTACATGTATAATTAAACAGACTAACAAAGTGAATTTATTTGTGTTTATGTTTCACAGAAAAAGATGAATTTCTGTGAGATAACTTTTAGTTATCTAATCCTATTAAAATGAAACTTTGAGAAAGTTTTTTAAATTAAAAAATGTACTTAATCATTTCTTATTTATAGCAAATCCTTCAATGTTAAATTTTAAAGGCACGCTTTTTTTTTTAATCCCAGCACAATTCTGAGAGCAGCAGCATAAAGAATGGTGCTCTGTTACATCTAGACACATTCAATCGCATTCAAAACAGTGCTAAAGTAAACTAGCGTTCAGTATAGAAGCAATAAAGTGTGGCTTTGATAGTAGGAGGAAGGGGAGTCAGTTGTATAGGAGGTGGCATGAGCTGCTTGATACGCTGGGACTTTCTGAAAGGCCTGTGAGTGTGTGTGACTGCAGTGGCCTGGCTGCAGTCCTAATGATGGCAGTGTGTTGTGCGCTAACTATCCTCACTGTGCTACGAGCCCTCGGGCTAATGCCACATCTCTCCGTCAAGGCCTTCCTTCATCCTGATTTACTCAACCTTTCCGCAGACACACACACACACACACACACACACACGCACACACACACACGCACACACACACAGAGATGACAAATAATTCATATTATGTTGAGCGGAAAGTTTGCAATAGAGCCTCATTAGACAGATATCGTAGAGGAGTGACATTCTTGGCTTCCACTGCTTGGTCAGGGTTTTTAAAGCAGGTACTTAAAAAAAAAAATCTAATATATAAATAAATGGTAAACAGCAGTTTCTCTTTTCCACTATAGGGAATAGCTGATTTGATTCGCAGGTTGTACGGTGGCATCTGAAGCGTCTCATTGCTGAGCACTGATGTCATGCTGAGGTAAGTCCACCAACCTGATTTGAGTCAATGGAGTCTAAACATGGATGAAGCTCAATGTCCCTGCTGAAGATTGTTCGGGAGAAGAAATTTTATGAATTAAGCAGGGGGGAAAAAAGTCCCACCAGGGCAGTTTTCTAAACAGTGAGAACAAATGATGCAATCTGGGTATAATATTTCCATCTATTAGCTGAACTGCACGATTAATCGTTAAATGATCATGATGTTGATTTAAAACTGAAACATATAGAGCTGTAGCAATGCAATCAAGTCATGATTTCATATGTGTATCATGATACTGAATTTACAATAAAGTACTAGGAAATTTTAAGACAAAATAAAGAGTTATTACTATTACTTTTAAGGAATATGGTTAAATAAGGGTACTTTTTATTAAAATGCTACATTTAATATGGACTTGAATAGACTTGAACGTGGTGCTGTTCCCCAATGCACAGGGCATATCAATACTGCCCTGCAAATGCAAAAGGGACTGCAAAAAAATCGTCATGGTTACGTCCGTAACCCACGTTCCCCGAATAAGGGAACGGAGACATGCGTCTGGAACAGACTATGGGAGTGCGTCAGACGACCAATCACTCTGAAGAGTAAGAAAATGGGCCAATGAAATGCCAAATTGCATTGGCAGAGCTCTGCTCCACTGCTGGCAGCAATGAGCTATCAGCGCTATATAAGCTGCACGCTGTGGAGTGAGCCTCAGAATTTTGCCTGCTGAAGAGCCGATCACTCAGCTAACAGCTGGAGACTCAGCTGCTGTGGCAGTGGAGACGCATGTCTCCGTTCCCATATTTGGGGAACGTGGGTTACGGACGTAACCATGACGTTCCCCTTCATACGGGAACTTCAACATGCGTCTGGAACAGACTATGGGAGACTGTATGGAAAACGCCACTGCAGCTAAGCCCGTCACACCCCTGATGTGAAGTTTGCCAAGCATAGCGTGAGCGCACAGCATCACCAGGAGCGCAACCTTCCAACGTCCCTAGGCCCTTAATTACCATTACATCGGAATTAATAAAATTTAGATCGGGAGTCGTAACGAGCTTTTACCTAGCTAATATAGACTAGGGATTTTTAAATTACGACAGTACGTTGGGAAAGCGTGCCAGTCCCCGAAGGGGGAGGACGCTGCGGAGCCACCTGCTACCCAAGAGGGGAGACTTGATGGTAATAGAGCATATGGACTAGCCCTGATGAGGGGGAGTACTACATATGATAAGCTGGTTAGCGGGTAGGGAAGACACGAGTCCGCCTGGTCAGGGGGAACACTCCGTGGCTGAAAAAAGCGTATGGGGTCACCCCAGGGGGGGGGACCGCACAAGCTGGCACCGAACCTCAGCATGTGGGTAGACCAAATGGACATACAGACATCACACTGAGCCAGGCACCCGACTCCTCCGCTGAGTCAGGTGCTGGGGGCCTCGGAGGAATTCTCTAGGGTTCGCCAAGTGGGAAACTTACTAGTAGAATAAGAAATGCGCACGTATCTCCGGGTTAGGGAGCATGGTGCGGCAAGCGTTTGTTAACACCGAGCTTAGTTTCCCTCCGATTGACTGGGGTTACCCAGTAATCGGGTGGAAACCGGCTCCACTCGAAGATTATAGAATCTCGCGAATGTATTAGGTGTCGCCCAGCCCACAGCTCTACAGATATCTGTGATAGAGGCGCCGCGTGCTAACGCCCAGGAGGAGGCGACACTTCTAGTAGAGTGTGCTCTCACATTAGCGGGACGCGGCTCGCCCTGGCATTGGTAAGCAACTATCCAGTGGGCCAACCTCTGTTTTGATACGGCACTTCCCTTCTGCCGACCACCATAACAGATAAAGAGCTGTTCACCAGATCTTACACTTTGCGTTCGTTCCACGTAAAGGCGCAAAGCGCGAACGGGACAAAGCAATGAGTGGGCTGGGTCTGCCTCCTCCGAAGGCAGCGCTTGCAGGTTCACCACCTGATCTCTAAATGGGGTGGTAGGAACCTTGGGCACATAGCCGGGCCGGGGTCTCAGGATAACGTGAGAGTAAGCCGGTCCGAATTCTAGGCACGATTCGCTGACCGAAAATGCCTCCAAATCCCCGACTCTCTTGAACGATGCCAACGCGATCAGCAGAGCTGTCTTCATTGACAGAAGTTTTAATGTTACCGAATCGAGTGGCTCGAATGGATCTCTCTGCAGACCCGCCAGGACTACAGAGAGATCCCAAGAGGGCATAAGAGGGGGGCAAGATGGATTTAATCGCCGCGCGCCTCTGAGGAATCGGATGACTAGGTTATGCTTCCCGAGCGTGTTGCCATCCACCGCATCATGATGAGCGGAGATGGCAGCCACATAAAACTTCAGTGTGGAGGGTGACAGCCTACGCTTCAACTTATCCTGAAGGAAGGATAACACAACACTAATCTGGCAAGTCCGGGGGTCTTCTCGGTGAGAAGCACACCACTCAGTGAATAGACTCCACTTCAGGGCGTAGGCATGCCTCGTAGAGGGTGCTCTAGCCTGAGTGATGGTGTTAACCACCGCCGCCGGTAAGTCACCTAAGTCTTCCGCGCTCCGTCTATGGACCACACGTGGAGGTTCCAGAGATCTGGGCGCGGGTGCCAATGGGTGCCCCGTCCCTGGGAGAGGAGGTCCTCTCTCAGGGGAATGCGCCAGGGAGGGGCCGTCGCGAGGAGTGTGAGTTCGGGAACCCAGGTCCGGTTGGGCCAGAGAGGCGCAACAAACAAGACCTGCTCCTCGTCCTCCCTGACTTTGCACAGAGTCTGTGCGATTAGGCTCACTGGGGGGAAACGCATATTTGCGCATGCCCGGTGGCCAGCTGTGAGCCAGCGCATCCGTGCCGAGGGGGGCTTCGGTCAGGGAATAAAACAACTGGCAATGGGTGCTTTCGAGAGAAGCAAACAGGTCGACCTGGGCTTTCCCGAATCGCTCCCATATCAGCTGGACCGTACCGGGGTGGAGTCTCCATTCTCCACGGAGCGTTTGCTGCCGTGAGAGCACATCGGCTGCACGGTTGAGCTCGCCCGGGATATGAATGGCACGCAGCGAACTCAGCCGTGTATGACTCCAGAGGAGCAGACGGCGAGCGAGCTGAGACATGCGACGAGAACGTATACCTCCCATACGGTTGATATAAGCTACCGTTGCCATGCTGTCCGTCCTGACCAGCACATGCTTCTGCTCTAACACCGGTAAAATGCGGCGGAGAGCAAGAAACACTGCCAACAGCTCTAGGCAGTTGATATGCCAACGCAGACGGGGTCCGAACCACGAACCCGCAGCTGCGTGCTCGTTGCACACGGCCCCCCAGCCCATGCTGGAGGCATCTGTCGATACGACAACATGCCTGGATACTTGCCCTAGGGGCACACTCCGGCCCGTAGAAAAGCAAGATCCGTCCAGGGACTGAAGGTGCGGCGACACAGCGGAGTGATAAGCACCCGGTGCGCGCCCGCACGCCATGCCCGTCTGGGAACCCGATCGTGAAGCCAGCGCTGAAGTGGTCTCATATGAAGCAAACCGAGCGGCGTCACAGCGGCTGCGGATGCCATATGCCCCAGGAGCCTCTGAAAATATTTCAGTGGAACCACTATGTTGAGCGTGCTCAGACAGGAAAGCACTAGCCTGGCGCGCTCCTCCGAGAGGCGCGCTACCATAGCGATCGAGTCCAGCTCCAGCCCGAGAAAAGAGATCCTCTGCACTGGGCAAAGTTGGTTCTTCTCTCGGTTGACCCGAAGCCCCAACTGGTCGAGGTGCCGAAGCACCCTGTCCCTGTGCATAATCAATTGATTGCGAGACGAGGCTAGGATCAGCCAGTCGTCGAGATAATTGAGAATGCGGATGCCCGCAAGCCGAAGCGGCGCAATGGCACCCTCCGCGAGCCTGGTGAAAACCCGCGGAGACAGAGAGAGCCCGAAGGGGAGGACTTTGTACTGCCATGCCCGTCCTTCGAACGCAAACCGGAGAAATGGACGGTGGCGTGGAAGAATGGAGACATGAAAATACGCGTCCTTCAGGTCTATAGCTGCAAACCAATCCTGAGGACGGACGCACCGGAAAATGCGCTTCTGCATGAGCATCCTAAACGGCATTTTGTGTAAATGACGGTTCAGTCTGCGCAGATCTAGGATTGGTCTTAACCCTCCGCTCTTTTTCGGCACGATGAAATACGGGCTGTAAAACCCACGTTTCATCTCGGCTGGAGGGACCTGCTCGATTGCATCCTTCGCCAGGAGGACAGCAATCTCCTCTCGCAAGACAGGGGCGCTCTCGAGGGAAACCCTCGTAGTATGAACACCCGTGAACCTGGGAGGGCGGATAGCGAACTGAATCGCATAGCCGAGTCTGATCGTCCGCATGAGCCACCGCGACGGGCTGGGCAGCGCTAACCAGGCTGGCAGAGCCCGCGCTAATGGCACCATCGGACTGATCAATGACATGCCAACGGAGGGACAGCTCGGGAGGGGAGTGCTCACCCCGGGAGGCAGAGCGGCCCGAGGAAGAGCTGAAAATAAGAGAGTGTCTCTTACCTTCCTCCCTGGATCCCGCGATGAGGCTGGAGTGAGAGAAAGGAGCCCGTCCTCTTGCACTCCGTGAGCCTGTGGCGAAGGGGCCCGGCGCTGCGAGCTGGAAGGCGGAGCGTCCCAGACTGGCAGGGCTCGGGTTTGCACATCCGGAGAGAGGGAAATTTGCTCTTTTATTGAAAATTTGGGTACCACTGGCCCGGAGGTCAGCAGTGGTGCTTTTAAAGTCTTTGCTGACTGTAGGTGTCCTCGGCCCTCCACCAAGGAAAGAGCAGGTTCCCTCTTCTCCGGATGGCCCGTCTCAGGGATGCTTCGCGGTCCGTTTACCGGACTTAACGGCGCCCTGGGGCGGTGGCGTCGTGGTCCCGCGGGAGGCTCGGCGTTGCCGCTTAGCCGGCGGAGCGGGCAGCGGAGCAGGTTTTGGGGCCGCGGGTGGACGCCCTCGGCGAGGAGCAGCCGAGATAGATGGGGCAGCGGGGAGAGCAGTTTTCCGAGCCCGCTGGTAGATGACCTCACCCATCGCCTGGGACTGTTCTTTCACCGCCGAGAACTCCTGGGTAAAGTCCCCGACGGTGTCACCGAACAGGCCAGCCTGGGATATGGGAGCGTTAAGAAAGCGAGCTTTGTCAACATCTCTCATATCGGCCAGGTTTAGCCAGAGGTGGCGTTCCTGGACCACTAATGTGGCCATCGTCTTCCCCAGGGCACGAGCAGCCAATTTGGTGGTCATGAGAGTGTAATCGGTTGCCGTGCGGAGCTCATGCATCAAGCCCGGGGAAGAACCACCCTCCTGCAGCTCAGCCAACTTCTCCGCTTGGTAGCGTTGATAGGTGGCCATAGCGTGCAGAGCGGATGCAGCCTGTCCCGCAGCAGTGTAAGCTCTGGCCACGAGGGACTCAGATAACCTACACGCTTTGGAAGGGAGTCTGGGTGGACCTCTCCAGGTGGAGGCGCCCCGCGGGCAAAGATTGACCGCGATAGCGCGCTCCACCTGGGGAATCGCCTCATAACCCCTGGCTGCTCCACTATCAAGGGTGGTGAGAGCGGGAGCGCACGAGGACCGGGCAGAGAAAGGTGCCCTCCATGCCTGCGTGAGCTCACTGTGTACCTCCGGGAAGAAAGGGACGGGGGGTTTGGAGGGTCTTGCCCTTCTAGCCCCCACGTAACACCCATCTAAGCGGTCCGGCCGTGGTGCTGGGGGACAAGCCATCTCCAGACCCACTGCCGAAGCAGCCCGGAATAACACGGCTAACATGTCCGATTCCAGACCCGAGGCCGCACTGACCACCCCGGAGGGTGGCAGAGAGTCCGGATCTTCATCGGAGCATGTTAGCCCGCCCTCCGATGCAGCGATGGACATCACGTCCCCGGTGTCATCTAATGAAAGCGCGACCATCCCGGGGGATGGACCAGCGCTCTCACTCGAAGCTTGGACAGAACCAGCTGAGGAGTGAGGGGTCCGCGGGCCCGAAGGCGACGGATAAGCCCCCACTGTAACCCTCAGGCCTGCCCGTGTGCTAACCGCATGGCGGGGAGCAGCAGGGGTGACGCACCCTAATGCAAGGGTGCGCCGCGACCTTAGCTGTGCAACAGTTAAGCCCTCGCAGTGAGGGCAGCAACTGTCCGCGAGCACCGCATCAACATGCCGGACCCCCAGACATGTGACGCAATGCTCGTGCCTGTCATCCAGGGAGAGGAAACCACCGCATCCAGAAATGCACGGTCGGAACGACATCTTTAAAAAGACGCGTTATGCGACCGTGTGCTCTCTTAGGGAATTCTGCTCTTTTAGTGTGAAACTGCTCTTTTAGTACACCAGTGAAACGCCCAGGGGACGTAAAACCCAGATGAAACGCCGCTGTTGCGTCTTCTCCCGCACTGGTGATAAGCGCTGACACTTTCTCGCTAGTCAGGTTGGCAGATTAAGGTCTTCAGTCTCGTGAGAGGGTCTGAAGCAGAAATTCTGAGGCTCACTCCACAGCGTGCAGCTTATATAGCGCTGATAGCTCATTGCTGCCAGCTGTGGAGCAGAGCTCTGCCAATGCAATTTGGCATTTCATTGGCCCGTTTTCTTACTCTTCAGAGTGATTGGTCGTCTGACGCACTCCCATAGTCTGTTCCAGACGCATGTTGAAGTTCCCATATGAAGGGGAACTTTTCTTACCTAAAGTTTTTGTCTTGTTTCTAGTCCAAATATATCCAAATTCTTAAATCAAGAAGCATTTTATTGACAAGTATAAATTATTCTCTTGTTTTCAAAAATAATGAGTCAAAAGTAAGTAAGTTTTTCCTTAAAACAAGAAAATGTTTTCGCTTTGACATAAGATTATTTTGCTTACCCCATTGGCAGATTATTTAGCTTGTTTTAAAGAAAAACTCACTTAATTTAGATTTTTTTTTTTTCTGAAAACAAGACACTATTTTTTACTTGTCTAGAAAACGCTTCTTGATTTAAGTATTTGTAGATATTTGGACTAGAAACAAGACAAAAAAACTAAAAAAAAACTAATTTTGCAGTACAACTTTTCGTTTTAAGCTAAATATGAGTTATTGATCGTTGTTTTTCTAATTGCCAGATTTCCAGTGTACTTCCTATAATAAATTTGGCTTGAAATCTAAAATGTTTGAAGTCATTTTTCTCAGTTCCACACACCAGTTAGCACGCGAATTAAGGTCTTTGTAGGGTAGAATATGTTTGTATGTGTGTGTACTGTATATACCAAAGATGTAAATTCCGTCTCCATTTATTCACTTTCTTGTATGTATGTGTTTGAAAGCCCATTTACTACAGTACTTTCTGCACATCATCAAATAAAGTTATTGTGTCTCTTCAGATGACTTGAATTAGGGATAGACTCCTTGATTGATAATTTTTATGAGACCTTTATGACCTTTTTTTGGGGGGGGGATCTTTTAATCTTCCTAAAAATGAACTTTAAATGCAGGGAAATCTCTCAGGTTTGAAATGACACGAGGGTTACATCCAGTAACCAAGTCTTGTATTAAATATGTATATATCAATGTATGGTGGCCTGAAATAGCTCAGTTGGAAGAGCGTTAGACTGAAGATCTAAAGGTCCTCGGTTTGATCCCGGGTTTCAGCAGTGAAGCGTTGTCTTTCTGTTTTGGCAGTTCATTCCGCTGTGGCGACTTCTGAAATAGAGACTAAGCTGAAAAATGAGTGAATGAATATCAATGTATCACTACACCCCTATCTACATTAAATAACAGCAATTCAGCTGTCTGTCAAACCTCTAACAGCCATGATAAGAGTTGATATTCAGACCCATATTTGTGAAAATCCAGCTAATTTATTCTGTTCAATCCGTCAAACTCACAGGTATAAACACGCTGAAGAGCGTTTAATACTATAAAGCTGCTTGCTAAGGGCACTCAATCTTATCTTTCAAAATCTTACATTAGTTTTTTAGATTTTTTTAAGTGAGTAAACCCTTGGATTTTAAAGCAATTTCTTCACTTTACTTTAAAAAGTGAGTAAACCCATGGCTTTTAAAGCAGTTGGTTCACTTTACTTAAAAAAGTAAGTAAACCTGTAGCCTTAAAATGATTACATAAAAGAAATACACTGCCTGACAAAATTCTTGTCATCGATTCCAGTTGTAAGAGCAACAAATAATAACTTGACTTCTTGTTGATCATTTGGAAAAGTGGCTGAAGGTAGATTTTTCCAATGAATCATCTGTTGAACTGCATCCCAATCATCACAAATACTACAGAAGACCTATTGGAACCCGCATGGACCAACAATCTAAGATTCTCACAGAAATCAGTAATGGTTTGGCGTTACATTCAGTATGGGGATGTGCGAGAGATCTGCTGAGTGGATGGCAACATCAACAGCCTGAAGTATCAAGACATTTGTGCTGCCCATTACATTACAAACCACAGGAGAGGGCAAATTCTTCAGCAGGATAGCGATCCTTCTCATACTTCAGCCTCCACATCAAAGTTTCTGAAAGCAAATAAGGTCAAGGTGCTCCAGGATTGGCCAGCCTAGTCACCAGAGTGAACATTATTGAGCATGTCTGGGGTAAGATGAAGAAGGAGGCATTGAAGATGAATCCAAAGAATCTTGATGAACTCTGTGAGTCCTGCAAGAATGCTTTCTTTGCCGTTCCAGATGACTTTATTAATAAGTTATTTGAGTCATTGCAGAGATGTATGGATGCAGTCCTCCAAGCTCATGGGAGTCATACATAATATGAATTCTTTTTCCACTGCACCATGAATTTATATTCTATACTGTACATTATTTCTGTTAAGTGACAAGACTTTTGTCTAAGAAAAGTCAGACCTTACTGTCCTAATTAAATAATTAAAAATCAAGACATGATAATATTTTATTTTGATAAAATAACCGTAATCTAGAGCCCTTTGCCTTTCATATTAGCCACTGCTGATACCAAATGATAAACTAGAAGTCAAGTTATTATTTGTTGTTCCTAAAACTTGGATAGGCGACAAGACTTTGTCTACAGCAGTAGTGTACAGCATGTGCATAATTCTAAAACATTAAGTCAAGTTAAAAGTTTCAAGGGGTTTACACACATTTTTAATCAACTTGATGCTTTTAAGGCAACAGGTTTACACATTTTTTAAAGTAAAGTCACTAATCACGTTTTACCATATAACAATTATTCCGTTACACACATACAAGAAGATCTACATCAGAAATGCATTTATGACATCTCCATTAAATTGTAATGAGCAACATCCCAACTATGAAGTGAAAAAGAAAAACAAGTATTCCTGTGCATTCTGTTCTTTTTATTGTTGCATGCTGTGACATCATGTCCATTTTTTTAGCCCATGTTGAATGAATATTGCAGTCAAACCACAGCAGAGTTCATATGGAATTGCATCAAGAGTTCCTAGAGTTCAGAGTTCTCAGTCTGTTTGTTTGGATGGCACACATTCAAACAAAGCAATTGCACCAGAAAAGAACACTGTTTCAGTTTCAGCTTTATTCCAGTAGATAGCAACAAGTAACCGTTTTAAAAAATCACTGATTCATACATTCAACAGATTGGTTCAAAAATGGTGATTCATCCAGTCATTAAGTAATGATCATTAAGTAAATTAAGTAATTTGTTCAAACCAGTTTATTCATTGAAATTATTAACTTTTAAATAGACTACACCGCAATTATTATTTTTTTAATCTTTAGTAAGTTTGTCAATGGGCGGCACGGTGGCTATAACTATCGCCTCACAGTAAGAAGGTCGCTGGTTCGAGTCCCAGCTGGGCCAGTTGGCATTTCTGTGTGGAGTTTGCATGTTCTCCTTGTGTTCGCATGGGTTTCCTCCAGGTGCTCAGGTTTCCCCCACAGTCCAAAGACATGCGCTATAAGTGAACTGAATAAGCTAAATTGGCCATAGTTTAATTCACTAAGTTGTATCATTTTAAATGCAAAGATGACATTGTTTGATGTCTTTGTTATGAAAACTTGACATAAACAATTACATCATAACCAGAAAAAAATTCATAATTATAGCGACAATCGTGTTTATGACAGATTTTTTGACAAGTTTTGTTCTTTTGGCAATGTCAAGTAGTCATGACAATGACAAACACAGGTTATGACATGACAAAGACATTTTAAACAATGTCATCATTGCATTCAAAATGACATAACTGAGCAAAGGACACTTAATAACAGATATAAGCATGCATAAAATCTTCAGATCCCTAACGTGTCATGTCAGGATTCTAAAAGTCTTATGAACACCTCCTTCAAGTAAAGTGTTACCATAAACATAGTAAAAGCATACAGGATATTATAATCATATTGATAATGCACTGAAAGATTTCTACTCACGTCATTCACCGGGCATCCCTCGTGCATCATTTACTGATAGCTTTGTTTGGCGTAATGAAGATACCGCCACTTGGATCCTAAACGTACATATTGAGTTTGATCTCTCACTTAGTCCTGATTGATTTTCCTCTTAGCATCACGGTCCAGTGCCCCGCTTCAAACGAAGAGGCGAAAATGAGGCTCTTTGATTTGATCTGCAAAAATTAATGAAGATTGTGACAGGGGTCTGCTGATTCTCTCGGTCGAGAGACAGAGAGAGCGACCGTCTCTCTTTCATGTGTTGCTCATTTATCTGAATGTCAACAAAGAGTGAAACGGAGGAATTGTGAGAGTTTGGAGAACGGCAATCATGCATTTCAAACCCGCTCAGCTCAGAGCAAGCCCACCAGGCATGTGGCTGGGTGATTTCTGTCCTGCGGGCAAGAAGAGGGATTTTACAACTAGTTTGACTTTTTCAGGGCATGCAGAAAGAAAGGTTGAAAAGTTGTTCTGAAGAAGGATTGTGTACATCTGCTGTGGAGGAGTGCTTGTGAAATATTTGCTTACTTAAGAGTTTGAACTACAGTAGTGTTCATGGTCAAATAAGAACAGTCACCCGGATGCTTTTCTACACAGACAGAGATCCCAGAGTATTATTTTTTTCTTTCATAAAACAAAAGAAAGAAAAAAAAACTCAAATACAGTTGAAGTCAGAATTATTAGCCCTCCTGAATTATTAGCCGCCCTGTATATTTTTCCCTCAATTTCTGTTTTACAGAAAGAAGATTTTTTTTTTCAACACATTTTTTTCTACATAATACTTTTAGAACTAATTTCTAATAACTGATCTCTTTTATTTTTGCCCTAATGACAGTACATAATATTTCAACCCAGGCTCATTCTGAAAACGTACCTCTATATACATTTCTGGTGAGCGGCAAATACATCTCAGGTAAATTATTTCTTTTTGCAGTTTTTGTTTTCGCGAATCCACCAGAGGTCGCTGTGTACCTCTCTCCAGTGCCATTTGCTCCTGCTCTTCTTGCGTAAATCCACCAGAGGCTGCTGTCGACTGACTGACTGAATGACTGACTGACTGACTGACCGATCGATTGACTGACTGACCCACCCTCCTCCTTCCCTAAACCCAACCAATAGTGTTTTCAAAAGCACCGATTGACCCACCCACCCACTTCTCTAAACCCAACTGACAGTTTTAAAACCCAATCCAGAAATTTATTTTATGGCTTCTGCTTTTGTCTCACCCACTTTCTGGAACCGTTCTTCGCCAGACTAAAACTCTCAAGTCTCAAGTCCGCCAACATACATGGCGAGCTAACTGGACAAACTGATAACAGTGTAAGCTGTCCATTTGGAGGTAAGAGGTCAGCTGATAAGCGCGAAAAAAAAATGGCATCATACCGCCCCGTAGCATTTGTTTTAAAGACGAAATGCAGCCTTATGTACTTAATTCACGATCTCCAGAAATGTATATAGGGCTACGTTTTCAGAATGAGCCTATGTTGCAACAATATTTTACTAAATATTTTTCAAGATACTAGTATTCAGCTTAAAGTGCAATTTAAAGGCTCAACTAGGTTAATTAGGTTAATTGGGCAAATTAGGGTAATTAGGTAAATCATTGTATAATAATGGTTTGTTCTGTGGACAATTTTAAAAAATATTGCTTAAGGGGGCTAATAACATTGACTTTAAAAATGGTTTAAAAAAAAATTTAAACTGCTTTTATTCTAGCCAAAATAAAACAAATAAGACTTTCTCCGTAAGAAAATAATATAATAGGAAATACTGTGAAAAATTCCTTGCACTGTTAATCATCATTTGGGAAATATTTAAAAAATGAAGTAATAATAATAACAATAATAATAATTCACTGGAGGGCTAATAATTTTGGCTTCAACTGTATGTATGGATAAAATATATAAGCCTATATCGTTCAACCCCTTAAATGTCACTTCACATTTTGAATTCACAGTTGAAAATTATAGGTGATATGTGGAAATTATGGTCACAATTTCAAAGTCATGTTTTTTTTTTGTTAGTAACGTGAACTAATAAAGAACAATACTTCTATTGCATTTATTAGTCATTGTTAAACATAATTTTTTATATATTTAAAAAAATTCTAATTCATTATAACCATTAACTAACAAAGATCAATAAATGCTGTAATAAATGTGTTGTTAATTGTTTGTTCATGTTTGCAAACACATTATTGTAAAGTGTTACTGAAATATATGTATAGTTTGTTGAGATAAGTTTAGGTTTATACAATAATAATAATAATAATAATGTTATTATTAATAATACATAAATATGTTTTTTTATGTTTAATTAAATATATTATATTTATAAAATAATATTATTTTTAATATTTAAGGTTTTGGATTTGTAGTAAGGTTCAGAATTTTAAATAAAATTTTAATAATTTTTAACATAATTGAAAATTATATTATTTTATAAGTTTTCATTAAAAACGTAAAGTTGATAACATCATACAAATAATCAGAATCATTTTCTTCCACACAATTGTGGTGATATTGTTGATGTAATGTTGTCTCGTGTTCTTTGTAAAACAAAAGAGTGAACTTTTTGTTTGCTGTCAAAAGCACAACAGTGGTGGTTGAGCAGAATTGCATAAGGATTTCTAAATCTTGCCTCACAGCGCTGGAGACAATTGCTCTGCTGAGTTTGGAGAGTTTCTGTGGGGTCTGATGAACTGCACTGGGTGAGAAAACAGGCTGTGAGCCATGAAAGGAGAGCTGAGAGTGAAAGCATTAGCAATAGTCCATTAATGCATAGTATCGCTGAGACCAGAGATACTTGCAAAAGCTGCTAATAGGCTGAATAACATCAGTTTCCCATTATGAAACAAGCTGCTGTACATATAGTGCGACACCATGCTTTGACCATGTAATTTAAACATATTCATGCATTTGGAAGATGCTTTTATTGAAAGCAATATACATTTTATTGCATTTTTGAATACATTTTATTCAACAGTATTACAATTCTGGATAATAGCCATTTCATTATACCTTTAGACTCTAAATTAAAATTCTGCCACGAAGTTAACCTGTGTAGAAACACAAAATGCATTTTATGAATGCATATTATACACATAATTATATACGAATTATTATTCATTCATTCATTTTCTTTTCGGCTTAGTCCCTTTATTAATCAGGGGTCGCCACAGGGGAATGAACCGCCAACTTATCTAGCACGTGTTTTATGCAGCTGATGCCCTTTCAGCTGCAACCTATCACTGGGAAACACCCATACACTCATTCACACACATACACTACGGACAATTTAGCTTACCCAATTCACCTATAGCGCATGTCTTTGGACTTGTGGGGAAAACCGGAGCACCCGGAGGAAACCCACGCCAACATGGGAGAACATGCAAACACCACACAGAAATGCCAACTGACCCAGCCGAGGCTCGAACCAGCGACCTTCTTGATGTGAGGCGACAGCGCTACCCAAATGAATATATATATTTAAATTCTGACTGATATAAATTATAATTATTATTATTATTATTATTATTATTATTAACAGCAACAATAGTAATAATAATAGGCTCAGTGTTTAGCACTGTTGCCTCACAACAAGAAGGTCGCTGGTTCGATTCCCGGCTGGACCAGTTGGTATTTCTGCATGGAGTTTTTTTTTTTTTTGTTAGTAAAATTATAAACAATTTTGTCATAAATATGTATTATGTATGATATAAAGCATAAATCAAATACAATATGAAAGATGTCTTTTAATTTTTTTTTCTCTTTTACAATATAGGCAGCTTTCGCACATGTGAGCGAGAGAAAGGCATGTGAGTGGTTTGGCCTGGGGGGCCCATTAAACCTGTAAGTGGTCAATAATAATGGCCACTTCTCCTCACCCTCCACACATGACTGACAGATGTAAAATAAAGCTACATGACCCCAGGGAGCATGTTATTGACTCAAGCTTTTGGTAAAAAAAACAAAGCTGTTGAGCAGCTAAATTAATTTCAAAAGCCCTCTTCAGCCTGACAATGGTAGTTATAGTAAAGAGTTTGTAGTTGTTAAACCTGAGATTCTACCTTTACCCCCCTCCCGATGCTGACACAAAGACTAGAGACTCCAATGATAAAGCAACTATCGATTTATTGCCAATCATCCTTTAGATTGAAACACCTTATCAATGAATAACATATGTAGTTGTGAGGCTCTCAAAACATACACAGCCGATGGAACCAGGACATTATATTTTTGTTAGCAAAAAGTTCTTAGGACAACAGAGGCACACATATTCAAAGGCACAGGAAAAGTAGTGGATGCTGAAATGCATGCGGCCAATTTGACCCTTATGGCCATTTAATGTAGATATAATCAGAATCATTTTGTTTTTATAATCATAATAAAATAAAAATGTTAGAATTAAACATACAAACGTTAAAAGTCAGGGGTACTATAATTATATGGGTTTAGTTTCAACAACGTTATTAAATTACAAAATTTTAAAAACGGTCAAATCTGGCTTTCATGGTAGTTCTATTGTTAATAGTTTAAAGTCTGTATGAACCGGAAGTTGCTTCAGACTTTAATTTCATTAAGATGACGTCTTTCTCACTGAAACAATATTTTGACAGCGCGTCAGCTTTCATTTTTTTATTCACAGCAAATTAACAGTTGGAGGGGCGTGGCTAATCATAATTTCCCCAAGCTGTCAAACTGACATAATCAGAGAAGGACTGCTGTTCCAGAGCAGAAACAAATGGTCAGATTTTGATTAAAGATTACTAAAACAAACAGTTTTATTCAGTGGATTAACTTGCATGGATTATTTGTTTACCTTAAGACTAACAAAGTGCACAAGTAAAATAAAACATTGCAAATATTGATTTCATGCAGACTTCAATAGCTCTATTAAATTATCAACCATTGGTACTTTTTACAACAGTGTTTTATTTACAGTAAAAACATCTTTCTTTGTGTGGTGTGTATTTTGAGAGTCCTTTGTACATCATGTCATGCCAGTGACAATGTGCCACTGAATCAGATACATCTGCATTATTAAACTTAAAAAATTGTCAATTGTCAATTGGAGGAAATTGATGCAAATGCAAACTGAATTTCTCCAACCTGCAATTAGTCTTCTGAAGTGTAGTTTTTATTTTGTGCAAGTCTGCATGTTAACTAAAAAAAAACAATGTTTGTGTGATTTTAGCATCTTCTTTGTTCAGAAAGTGTAATTCTCTCAGTCAGGGGGCCTGATAGAGACCGTCGTCACTGGCTGTAATTGTGGGATCTAACAGTTGCTCATCATTAGCTGCTTGTTGATGTCGCTGGAGTTGGTCTTGTCAGCCTCTGCTGTGTTTCTTCCCTCCCTTGATTCATTGCGGTGACAAAAGTCCTCCTCCACGTTTGTAAGAGGGGTGTGATCACTTTCACAGAGCTACAGGAGCGACACAGGAGCTGTCAGCTGTAATCTCTCTCTCTCTCTCTCTGATTCCACACTCACTGCGCTGCCAATATTATAATTGTCTCAGCGTCTGTCGTTGTGCTGCACAAATGAAGAAGAGTTGAAATGTCAACAATTCAGAAAGTTACCCGGAAGTAAATATAATAAAATGTATTAAATACTAATTATAAAAAGCTGGAATATCTTACATCTTAAATATTCATTCATTTTCCTTCGGTTTAGTCCCTTTATTCATCAGTGGTCGCCTCAGTGGAATGAACCGCCAACTTATCCAGAATATGTTTTACACAGCGGTCGCCCTTCCAGCTGCAACCCAGTACTGGGAAACACCCATACACACTCATTCACACACATACACTACGGTCAATTTAGTTTATTCAATTCACCTGTACCGCATGTCTTTGGATTGTGGGGGAAACCGAAGCACCCAGAGGAAACCCACACGAACACAGGGAGAACATGCAGTAAGGTCCACCCTGTTGGCCCAATGAAGGTGTCCACTGGTGGATGAAGGTTCTCTGCGTGTTCGGCCTTTCCAGTGAACAATGTTGAATTCATTTAAATTAAACTCATATCTGACTAGAATTTTTATATGAGGTGGTTTAGATTATTAATAGATTTATCTTTCTTTTAATCTGACTCCAATCATAAAACATTATGAAAAGTATATCAATATATAATTTAGATGAATTTTTGAACCTTTTGTCTTTACTCATAACTATTACATTTGTTGTAATGTACACTTAATTTAGAACAACATTACTTTCAAACAAGGGTCAGGCACCCTATCTAGGTTAGTCGTGCAACACCTTGTTGCCCTAGACGGAAATAACTCCTTTTCCACCTAAGTACACTTGAATCAATATCAAGAGTCAGTCGAATCCCTAAAATACAGTTAGTGTGCCCAATGCTCCATCTCAACTGGATGTTTAGTCCATCTACTGACCTGACACAGGAAGTGCGGAAACAAGGATACAGCGTAATCTACTAAAATGAATAATTACAGAGTGCAGAATGCGTTCAAACATAACAATTTAATAGTCAGGTAAATATGTATTATGCCAATTACTCAGTCAATTCATAAACAATCAATACAAGACATCAAATTCTCAAAGATAGATCTAAGAGCAAAAGATGCATACCTGACTTCAAAATATACATAGCATAGAGCATGAGAGCTCCACACTACGGGCTGATCAGGTTACAGAATCGCGCCGAGCTTTTTGACACGTTCCCTTAAATAGTCAGACCAGGAATCTCCTTCAAGGAGGGGTGTGTGTGGAACAACAAATGGCATTTGCATTTAGTGGCATGTTAGATCTGAAGATTAACTGCCTATAGGGAACAAATGGTATTGAATAGAAGCCCCCTAGGTAAAGGAACACCCTTAGCAGTGGTTCAAAAGATACCTGAAGTTATACATCTATTGTTTTGATTATGTCTATTTCTGAGGGAATGAGACCATTGTACCAGTCGCACTGAGACATTTCAAATGATATCAAACATGATAGATAAAGTCACTTGGATTGATATAGAACATTCATATTTTGAGATGACCATTCTGTGTGAGTTGGATGAAGAGGAGGGTGAGTGAACAGAAGGGAGTGCGGGAGATGCTTCAAATGTAAATGAGGGAAAGGAGAGTAGTGAACTTTCCCGCATTCCCACCTGGTGGGGTGTGGAGCCAGCCCATGCTTGTATTGTCAAAGACATCAAAGTATCTGTGGTATCTAAAATCTTACAATGCAGACTCCACAAAGAAATGCCAACTGACCCAGCCGGGACTTAAACCAGCAACCTTCTTGCTGTGAGGCGACGGAGCTAAACGCTGCACCACTGTGTCGCCCACATCTTAAACACAAAAATATAAAAATGTTTTAGAATATAGAAGCCAGAAAACGATAATTGTACCTTTTTTTTAAATACTTGTGAATACTGTGTGTATGTATGTGCGTGCGTGAGTGCATGCGTGATATTGACAAATTATATTTCATGACAATAATTTGGTAACTTGACTGATTTACACTCAAAAAAAGATTTTTGTATTTAAAAGCTGAAACATTACACACTCAAAAAAATGACTTTTGCTGCTTGCTTTTTGAGACAGCTTCATTGTTTTATGTTCAATTCACTTAAATTTGTAAAAAGGATTAAGTTCACTTTTTCAATTTGTGCTGGACAACATGAAGTAATTGTGTGGAACACAGTATTTTTACAATGCAATTCTTGAGGGTTTTTTGGGACAACTTATTTGTTTTGTGTTCAATCCACCTAATTTTGTCAAAACGATTAAGTTAACTTAATTGGTTTGTGTTGAAACAACATGAAGGAATTGTGCGGAACCCAGATTTTTTTTATATTGAAGGCTAGTCCTGAATAAATAATTAGAACACTAAAACAAGTCCCTGTCCTGAGAAAATCATTGAATAATTCATTCAAATGATTTGTTTAAGACAGCTGATTCTTTCAGAAAAGAAGCAATCATCTGTCTTTATGAATGGACCATTGAATCATTCAATTCAATTCATCTTTATTTCTATAGCGCTTTTTACGACGTAGACAGTGTCAAAGCAGCTTAGCATAAAAGTTCTAGTAAATTAAAATTGAAACTGTGTCAGTCCAGTTTTCAGAGTTAAAGTTCAATTTAGTTCAGATCAGTGTGGTTTAATTTTCACTGCTGAAAGTCCAAACACTGAAGAGCAAATCCATCAATGTGCAGCTCCACAAGTCCCAAACCAAGAAAGCCAGTGGCGAGGAACAAAACTTCACCAATTCTTGAAAGTGAAGGAAAAAACCTCGAAAGAGACCAGGCTCAGTTGGGCACGACCATTTCTCCTCTGACCAAACTTCTTGTGCAGAGCTGCAGTCTAGGCGCTGGGGGCTGGAGAACGCTGGACATTCATCGTGGAGAAGCTGCAGATGTGAGTAGGTCACCGACGGGTGTACAGGCTGGCCCATGAGATTAGTGCGGAGACTCATCTGTCATTAGGGTCTTTCAGGAATCAGTCTCATGCTCTCCACTCCTCCATGACCACCACAGCATCTGCTCAGGATACGACCTGGTCCAGGGTTATGGAGACCTCTAGAAGTCCTCTATGGCTGGCATCATCTCTTCAATCACTGAATTATCACTCGATTCATTCAAAAGCATATACATTCAGGAACGAAACACCAAAGAGTTGCTGTGAGAGGAACAAATGTTCTGCTTTGGCTTTGTTAGGAAGTATTTTTTTGTCTGCAAAACAGATGAGATGTGAACAGTTGTATAAAATCAATATTTGCAAGAGCTCACATGCTGATAATTGGGAAATGGCAGTCACAAATATATCATAAATATATATATATTTTTTTTAATCATACAGGGACTTTTTTATTTTTTTAACTATAGTTATAGGGTTGTTCTATAGAAGTGAAGTGTAGTGTGGCCAAGTATGGTGTCCCATACTTGG
>CAIGQV010017602.1:10311733-10324445 GCA_903798115.1 Danio jaintianensis | reverse complement strand
AGAGAGAGAGAGAGAGAGAGAGAGAGAGAGAGAGAGAGAGAGAGAGAAATGGAGGAATGGAGAATCAGCTAACCTGGGAAGGTTAGTCACTTATTCACCTGCTGTTTGGGTTAAAATGTAAAAACAAAATGGACACACTGCTGTTTTTACACATGAAAAGGGGGAAAACTGGTTTAAATGAGGTTTAAATAATTTTTGTTGTTGTTTGAAGATATTTAGTAGAATGTTCAAGCTGCTTTTCCAGTATACAAAACAAATGGGGTAAAAAGGAAATGGATATTTTTTTTGTAATAAAATATTTAGTGAAATGTCTAAACAGCCAAATATCATAATTGCAAATATCAAAATAAGGTGGAAGAAAAATAAATAATGATGCTTGAGTGAGTGAGTGAGTGAGTGAGTGTGTGTGTGTGTGTGTGTGTGTGTGTGTGTGTGTGTGTGTGTGTGTGTGTGTGGCTTGCCCATGAAAAAACTTAAACTTAACATTACATTTCAATACAAGAATTGCACAAAATAAAAATTTCGCACAAGTTGACACTAAAATCACAGGATTGGGATTAGTATACGGTTTCTTGCAGTTCTACCATCTGCATCAGCCAATTCAGCACCAGTGCCATGGACAGCACCTAGCATCATCTTTTTTCTGAATTTAATGAGTTTATTAGATTTTTTTCTCTCACAGTTTTTCCTCACAATGCAACAACTTTTATATTGTAATTTTATTAAAAAAAAAAACATCTTGAAATTTAAGTTTAATCTATTATTATAATGACTTTACTGTCAATATGCTTTTATTTTTTTACTATCACTTGGGCCTAATCTTCTTTTTTTATTTTTCCTTTGTGAGAAGATATTTAGAAGAAAGTCCAAAGAGTTTATTTTATGCACATAACAAATTGGAAACTGATTTCAATAAAAAAATAAAAAAAAAATACATTTTTGGATTTCTGATCACAATTAGACAAAATAATCATGCATTGAAGGTCAAGACAATAAAACGGGAGTAAATTAATTTGATTCAACAAGGATACATTAAATAGATCAAAAGTTAATTTAAATCATTAGGAAATTATTTGCCAAAAATGCTGTTTTTTTTTTTTTTTACTTACTATTTGTCAAAAGATCCTGGAAAAAAATTTATCATGTTTCCATGACAAAATAAAGATTTCACATGTGAATATAAACAACTGTATTCAACATTGGTGATATATGTGTTATTGAGCATCAAATTAGCATTAGAATGATTTCTGAAGCATCATGTAATGTTAAGATTTGACATTAAGACATCATGTGACATTTAGACGTCATGATTACCCAGAATAAACATGAACATGAGGACAAAGAAACAATACTTTACTAATAATTTTACTTTAAATTAGTACTCTTGTTAAAATTAATATTTTCGATTAAACGCATTTCGATTTTATGCATCAACAAATTGAATACATGTGTAAGTTCTGTATGATTTATGAAGAACTAACTCCATTAATGAATTTTAATTAATAAAATGTCTATTTAATTAACAAAGCAATAGTGTATGTGTTATGTATGAGACCTTGTTTAAAATACCATATTGGGTTGGAGTTTTACATTTCCGGTTGTCTGTTTAAATTAACTATTATCTGCTGATGAGTTTTTATTATGTTATTAAGAAATTATGTTATTATGAAATTATGTATCATGATGAGGCACATGACTAATAACACATCAAGCAATGTGTGATTGTGGTCCAGTTTGAGGTGTGTGGGACAGTGTACTTTCAAAGAATGTGTTTAAAAGATTGGCATGCAACATTAACTATACAGATATATTAACATCAAAATGATGACTACAGAACTGCCTAAACCAGATGCAACTATTATCGTTCATGCAGTTTTGACTTGACAGACTATTGTAAATCTATTTATTCTTCATATCAGTGGTTGCACAAGTGCATCATGAGCCTCAATAGTCAAAACATGTCTCTTCTGATCAGCAGCTAATGACTATTTGAAGCAGACAACTGCATTGTGGTAATTAACACACTAATATACACTATTAGTTATTATGTGGGTAAGACAATAATACATGATGACATGTAATTAATAGTGATTGTATAGTAATATAAATTGAACGAAGCCTTCAATTATGTAATATATCTTTGTTCAATAATAGCTCTTGGATTATTATTTAGAATTTTCATATTTATTATAATTTCTATATATATTAGAATAAATATATGACATTTATTTTTAAATTATTGTTAAATAAATGTGATTATTTCATATTAAAGTAAAGTGAAGGCCTTTAAAATCTTTTAAATGAGAATAGTGTGATTTGTAGGCATTTAAAAAAAAAACTTTTGTTAGCTTTTTTCAATTTATGTCTTGTTAGATTAGTATTTTGCGTTATGTGCAAGTACATTAAGCATTAATGTATGGTGCACCGATTGGACGGTTGTTAACAAAATATTTGGTATCACAATTGTTTTCTTCATTGAAAAAAATATGAAATATTTCTTAAATATATCTTAGCATGATTTCTGAAGGATCATGTCAAGTGTCAACACTGATGATGAACTCTCTACAAATTAGCGTTTGTTTGTCAAAATAAACATTAATATGAGGTCAATACAATAAAGAAACAGTATTGTTTTCATTGCGAAAGCATTAGGCAGGATTAAAATGAATTAACAGCTAAACTCTTTGTTTTTTTTAATCAAATACGAGTGTAGAACAAAATGCTAAAAGATGCTAAACTCTCATGATGAAAGAATAAACAAACCTTTTTTGTGTGAGCATTGAGTGTGATAAAATCCCTTTTCACTTGTCTATTCAGCAACAGAGCAACAGCTACTCTATGTATATTCACAACGGAGGGGGAAAAAAACATAATAAATCCAGACATATTTTCACAGCAATGTGCATCCAAACAGGCTATTCTCCCTAGCTGCTTTATGTTTGCTTACCTCTTCTTTTTTTTCAGTCCATTTTTCTCCTCTCCAGAAGTTTGTCAATATGAGCCTGACCTCTACGGGCAAACCATTTTCTGTGATGTTGAACCCAGCAATAGCCTTGAAAACAGCCTTAAATTAAACAAGGGAGAACACAGATTGTTGTATAATTTATCCAGACCTCCCGCTGAGATTCCTCACTTCACTTATGTTACTGTCTAGATTGGAATTTCCTTTTTTTTCTTCTTTTTTTTCTCCCTGCGTGTTTGTGTGTGATACAGAATGTGGATCCTGGCAGGGCCCTGTAAATTACCTCTTTAAACATTCATTTGGCTTAAGCAAGAAGAGAAAAGAGGAAAAGCTCTTGATTTCGTATACAATGAATAAGTTAATAAAAAGACTTTTCCATACACACACTTTTTTCTTCTTCTTCTTCCCCCCTTCTCATCATTCCATCAGAAATCAAAAATACGTCTGAGCAGGAAAAAAAGCGAAGAATGTACGCGTGCACAGACACACAACAACAACAAAAAAGAGAGGGAGAGAGAGAAAGAGGATGAGCAGGCAATGATGTGCCTCACAGGCTCCCAAAATATCCAGCGCGGGATCCGTGCGAGGCGGCCCGCGCGCGCTCCCCTGAGAGCCCGCGCCGCTATCATTAGCGCGGGAGACGGAGAGCTCAAGTGGCATACAAACTTCAGCAAAACGTCAAGTAAGAAGAGCACGCCACTGCCGAGCTGGCAAACTCCACCAAATTAATACTGCTGAAAATAAAAGGCAGGACAACTTTCAAGCCGCCAGTGAGGCAGAGCGAAAGAGAAATGTGAGAAGTCGGAGAAACGGGATGAAAGGCGCGGTGGAAGAAAGTATGGGTCTGTGCTGGGTTCGCGTTCATTTTGGAGATCTGTTGCCGGAGCTTTTTCTCTACCTCAGCGACTTGGCTGGCTGTTTGAAGGGGAAGAAGAGACACCGAGGACGGCCGCTTTCCTGATGAGGTCATCAGCGGGGCCTCGGAAACTCAAAACTTTTGTAGCGCACGAGTTTGGCTATTAGTATTCCGCCGGAAATAAATGAATCCCAAATGGAGATAGAGAACAAAAACCACGACAGCGGAACCCTGGAGCTTGTAGTGAAAGAGAAAACGCGAATGTAGTTTTCAGGGGTGTCAAGCAACCCAAATATAAATGCTCTCTACCACTTAAAAAACAATAAATGATGTATTTATGTATTTGTACGTTTAACAAGAAAAAAAAGCATAGGTTAACTGTAGCTATAGATATTTAAACCTAGACCTTCAGAAATACAAAAAAGTGTTTTCAAGCATCACAATAATAAAATTGTAGTGCAGACTATAAAAAATGTATTTGCAAAAGTACTACAATGCAGAAAGCCTATGGTAAAGTCTTGCCATTTGATGACATATTAAGACTATAGGGGCAGTGCGGTGGCACAGTGGATAACGCTGTCGCCTCACAGCAAGAAGGTCGCTGGTTCGAGCCTCGGCTGGGTCAGTTGGCGTTTCTGTGTGGAGTTTGCATGTTCTCCCTGTGTTCGCGTGGGTTTCCTCCGGGTGCTCCGGTTTCCCCCACAAGTTCAAAGACATGCGCTATAGGTGAATTGGGTAAGCTAATTTTTCCTTAGTGTATGTGTGTGAATGCATGTTTCCCAGTGATGGGTTGCAGCTGGAAGGGCATCCGCTGCGTAAAACATATGGATAAGTTGGCGGTTCATTCCGCTGTGGCGACCCCAGATTAATAAAGGGACTAAGCCGAAAAGAGTTGTTATTTTAAATTTATATTATTTGCCACTATCTCTCAAACCAGATTTTACCCATATATCTATGAATGACACATTAATTATCGCCCATATTTTATTTTCATAATAGCTATTTCAAACATTAGACACGTTACCTACATTTAATCTATTTTCTATGTAAATAAAATCACTTCTGCAAATTGAATTTGATATACACAAAAATAGAAAGTCTATTTAGTCTTTGACACAAATATTCAAATGCCACATCATGCTAAAATCACACAACAAGGTCACTGCTAGCTTAACCATCGCCAATACTAAATACTATGGTAATACATTTAGTAATAAAAGAATAAGCATAAAAATAAAGCATGCAAAATTATATTAAAAAAAATTAAAAATATATATATGTATACTAATAATAATAAAAAGAAAATAAATTATAAAAATAAATAAAAACACCAGACAGTTGACACCACTGACCCCCAATATTTATTTTTTTTAACTGGAAGTCAATATGTTTCATCAGCTGTTTGGTTAAAAAAAGTTTTCAAACATCTTTTGTGTTCAACAGAAGAAAGAAACCCATAAAGGTTTGGTACAACTTGGGGTTGAGGAAATGGTGAGTATTTATAAGTGGTTTATAAAGGTTGTTTATAAATGGTAGTTAATGGTGAATACATTATACAATTAAACTAAATCATCTATTCTAAATCATATTCACATTGTCAAATGAAACACTGTTAGAGATTCTTAAAAAACATAAAGGTTTTTTACTGGCATCTATTGTTTCATTAGGAACCTCTAACATTGAACCTTTTTTGAGATTCTTTGTAGTGGAAAAATGTTTTTTAGATTGTTAAAATATTCTGCACTCTAAGTAAAGAAAAAATATAATTAATTTAAGAAAAGTTCTTCTTGCAAATACCTGCAAAAACTGAAACATTTAGTTTTAGGAATGCATTCTGGGAAAGAGATCAAATCAACTATGCTGCAGGGCTTTTAATGTGTATTATCAGGTAGTTTACAAGGGGTCAGGTCGAGGATCATCCCAAGATCATGAAAGTTCATAAAGAGTCAGAGGGTATCTCAGACAAGAACACATACAGATCTCAGCATCTCAAC
The DNA here is from genome assembly GCA_903798115.1 of Danio jaintianensis. Taxonomy (NCBI): domain Eukaryota; kingdom Metazoa; phylum Chordata; class Actinopteri; order Cypriniformes; family Danionidae; genus Danio; species Danio jaintianensis. The sequence continues at coordinate 10,318,633 of CAIGQV010017602.1, read as the reverse complement.
AAAGTTTTATTTTAAAAAGTTAAAGCTAATATACACCTTATATACCTAAACAGTGCTGTAATTTACAACCCTGAAACCAAACATTGCAATTCTGTAACTCTTTTCACCTCAAAATATGTAGACTAATTCTAACATTGTGTAACATAATAAACTATGTTTAAAAAATTATGTTAGTTTTCCATGACTGGTCAAGCATGTGTATAACCAAGACTAGAGAGACACACAACCGCCACTGGAATGAATCTGCTCTTTTCCAGCCCAGCACAGATCGGCGACAGCATAATCATGGACGCTAAATGACTGGTTGGGAGATGCTGCAGAATTTAGCCTAAAGCACAATCCAGAGCCATAATTACCAGTTAGTTTTAAATAAACAAACAGGACTCCGACTGACCGCTCTTTCAGGAAAAGTTTGGTTGGTGGTGCTGGTGATTTCGGATCTAAAACAAAGTCTAAACAGGTACACATAAACTTATACACATAGAGTATGATGCAGTTATGATATGTTACAGTAAACTAACTAAATATGTCATTTTGATGATCGTTTCGTATCCGGTTATGATTTATGTGTATAATAGTAACTGTAGAATGTGATTAATTCTTTGAAAAAAGATATTCAAACCCCTTTTAATGCCCAAAATTGGCCTAAAATGACCCATATTCATTATGTTATTCCAATCATGGCTCATTATTTGCTGAATCTTCCAGATAATTGTATTTTATCATTTACTGTTCCAGGGTGACACGGTGGCTCAGTGGTTAGCACTGTCGCCTCACAGCAGGAAGGTTGCTGGTTCGAGTCCCGGCTGGGTCAGTTGGCGTTTCTGTGTGGAGTTTGGATGTTCTCCCCGTGTTCACGTGGGTTTCCTCCGGGTGCTCCGGTTTCCCCCACAGTCCAAAGACATGCAGTACAGGTGAACTGAACAAACTAAATTGGCCGTAGTGTATGTGTGTGAATGTGAGAGTGGATGGATGTTTCCCAGTACTGGGTTGCAACTGGAAGAGCATCCGCTGTGTAAAACACATGCTGGACAAGTTGGCGGTTCATTCTGCTGTGGCGACCCCTGATGAATAAAGGGACTAAGGCAAAGGAAAATGTATGTATGTATTTACTGTTCCAGGCATTTATTAAATATATTGTTTTTTATTTATGCAAATCATATTATTTGGCAACACATTGGTTTGAGTAACAATTCATAACTACTGGCCTATTATAATACCTGCCTATTATTAAGATATTAGCTGTTTATTAGCACTTATAAAGCATGATCTTTATCTACATCCTTAATCCTACCCAATAATTAAACCCAACTACTACCTTATGAGCAGCTGTATAGTTTATTGAGCTGATCATTTTAGTTCATGTTTGTTAATAGCGTGAATTGTACATTTAAAAAGTGTGATAGATTATTTTTCTATTCATACTTAAAAACAATACAATACTGAAATATAATACTGAAATATGGAATATTGAATGATGAAATTCAACTATTGAAAAGAAATAGAATATAAAAACTGGTTCGGGTCACTTTGACTGGGATCATAATTTTTTTCCGTGAAAATTAAAATAAATTTTTAGATGTTAGTTTCAGTCTGATCGTTTTAAGGCTATCTGTTAGCTAGTGTGTTAAAAAAAGTGACAAAAGTCGCGTTTAGAAGATATCAAACAAATATAAACATGCAAAGCTTGCAGTTTGTCACTTTTGAATAAATCATTCACGATTTTTTTCACCACCTCATACTACGTTTTCTCATCAAAACTTGACCAATCAAATACTCTCTAGCATCTTACATGTCCCGCCCCCTTTATGACGCTTTTCATTTGATGCGCTTGAGCTCAACCACTTTCACTGGCAGAGCTGTGATAAAACAAACCGCTATTGGGAAGGAGCTACTCTATGTCCCGCCCTCTCTACGCTTTTCAGTTGAGATTACGTCAAACATCGAATAAAAGATGCACATTTCAAAACACTTCACGGGACCTTTAAGTACACACATGATCCCACCAGCCACAATTGGGACAGACCATGAGACACAATTGTTCACATACTTTTACGTAGGCTAATCCAATAAAAGTTTTAACAAATGATTCAAGAGGTTAGGGGGTGGGGTAGGGGGTTAATATACCTATATCTCAATGAATGCATGTCTCTGTGAAGAACTGTTTTTAAAGGCCTATTTTAAAAGAGGGATGGAAATGGTTTCCTAGAAATACTTCTGTCAACAAACCCAACAATTTTCCTTTAAAAAAAATAATAATAATACTCATTCCTTGAAAACCAAATGAGCGAGCCAACGGCCTGACCGAATGTACAACAACATTGCACTAAACTGGAAGTGTGTCAAGTTTTACATCCAAAAAAACTGCAAACGCCGATGGAGAAACTATACAGCAGTGATGCTTTCTGCGAAACGTAGCCTATCTGTGGATCTGCACCGCATCCCCACTAAAGACACAGCCTTTCTAGCAAATTACACATACAATCAGGCGGTTCAGTAGAGAAACGTCTGTTTCTGTGGTTGATGGGGAGGATTGGTTTTCTCCAGAAGTAAAAAATAAAAAAAGCAAAAAGCGAATCTTAGAGGTGCCTCTGCCACATTGTAAGTAAATACACGGATTACACGCATCATTTATTCAAAGCGGTGACACACACACACACACACACACACACACACACCGATTCGCTTGGGACGAACACAGCTCACGTTTGCTAAAAAACAGTTTATTGTTCAATGCAACTGCCTTTTTTCCTCCCACTAAAGCAGTCGGTGGATTGCAGCGACATTAAGTAAAAAACCGAGGTGTTTGACATTAAAGAAATCAGTTTAGCTCTATCTTGGTCTGAGATGCAGTCTGCTGTTTATTGTTTTAAGTAGTTTTTTTCTCACACACGGGTGATTCAGCCGTACAACATAAGTGACGCTACATCAAATGCCTTTATTAGCTAACCTAAGCAGCAAGAATTCAGCTTCCCAATAGTCTGCAAAGCCAACAGAATTATTAAACACCTACTGGAGATATCTATTTATATATTCCATCATGTCTGTTAGATGTGAATTTATTTGATCTGAAATTGTAAGTGAACCAGCTACTATTTTCGCCCACTATCACACTGTAAACAACAACAAAAATTGTGAACATTCTTTTGGTGTAGGATATGCAGGCTATAAATAATGCGTTTGTGATAAAAATAAATAAATAAAAATCTAATATTAGGGGACCGAAGACTTTTTAAAATATATTTTACCAATGTTTTTTTAAGTTGTACATTTAAAAAAAATTACCAAAGAACATTTTACAAGATGAAAATATTAAAGTTTTTTTTGTTCTTATTAGTTATTTGTTGTTGTTTTTTGTAAGATGCACAAGATTACTACATTTGTGACTTGAAAAATGAAATATTAAAGCACTGAAGACTTCATGCACTCTTAGAAAATGATCCAGAGTTGATAATGGCCTCTGTCTCTTTTTTGAACCTTGTATTCACGCAGTGACATTTTTGTTTATGCTGTATTTTTGTTAGATTGTTTAAATTTCAACTGCAATTTCAAGTGAATCTAGTTATTTACCATTTTAGTCCACAATTACACTATAAAAAAAGGAATTTAACAAAAAAAAATCCTAATTTGTAAATACAAATGCCAAAACTAAGTTTTACAAGGAAATACTATTTATGCCTTATTTACATACCAATTGTAATTGTTTGTGAAACCCATTTTCTTATTAAAAAGTTATTAAAATAGCCTACATTTTAGTATTTACATTTTTACTACAAATTTCAATTAAAATTCAGTGTTACTTGTCCTTTCTTCATAATTGTATATGAAATTTACAACCAATTTTTGGATGAAAATTGTTTCGACACCAATGTTTTTCAATTTACAATAAACAGGAATAAGATAATGCACTTATATACCTTGAAAATTAAAATATTAAAACGCTTCCCCTTCCCTTATGAAACACTCTTTCTTTATGAAAAAAATAAAAAGGAAAATAATTTTAAATTTTAAATTTACAATTTTGGTATATCAAAATGTCATGTTTAATTTCAAACTTTTGAGTTAACCCTCTGGGATCCATTCAGTTGTATTTGTTATTACACTACATTACTCGATTGAAATGTATTTATTAAACCACCAAAGATGTCTTGTACAATTCAGAAACTATGCAGAGTTTATAATGGGCTCTTTCTCGGTGAAACTTTTCTTTATGCATTGGAAGCTGCAGGGTTTTTTTTTTTTTTTCGTTTTGCAGGAATGCTGAACCAGGAGTCACTGCTAACTGGAGAAAATATCAAAATCAAAGTCCCCTTCAGTTCCGTCACATCCACAAACACTGGTAATCACTTTCTCCGTCTTTTTCTCCCCACGTGAAACATCTTATTTGCTTTGATTGTGCTGTTTAAATGATTAGCATGGCAGCTCAGTGGAGACAGGGGCAGAGTGTGTGTGTGTCTGTGTGCATGTGTGTGTCTCCTGCTGAGCTCACTGGGTCTGAATGGAGATGAGTTCACCCTGTCACATCACATGCATCTGGATACATATTATGAACATACTGTATGATGTATGGACACAAAAACAAACTGCTGCTTTCTTTCTCGTGCATCTGGTCTCATCATCTGTTATGACCACATCTCATGTCTTTATTTTAGCTAAAGGGCCTCACAGACCTCATGGTGCTCAGGTGCATATATATATATATATATATATATATGTGTGTGTGTGTGTGTGTGTGTATATATATTTCATTATGATATATATATTTCAGAATTTCAAAAATGTATAGAATGATGCTATTATTTAATTTTATACTATGGTTAGTTTACATACTGTATTCATAGCTGTTCACATAGTCATTATACATCTTTTTATAGTAAATATTATTAACATTGCTTTTGTTGAATTATTTAGAGTAGTATTTATATTTAGAAACTAATGCTTATTGTATTATTAATATAAAGAATTAGTGAATGGCTAGAAATCCTAGTCTACAATTAATTAATGAATAATTTATTATCAATATAATTGTTGTAAAATTTAGCTATTCATATTTTCATGGTTATGTTATAAATGAAATAATAATAAATAAATGAAATTAATACATGTATAAGCTAAGGCAACATATGTATATATACTTTTTCTGTATTAGCAAAAAAAAAAGCTCTTACTTTGTATTATAAACTGCATTATAATTCATTGTCATTTCCAAATCTCTTGGAATTCCCCTTTGAAAGGAATTGAAAAACTTTGGCCTCGTCTATTTTCTTTGTGATGTGTGAGAATGGTGTGTTGTCGCGGGCTTTAAAGCAGTTCGTCTGATAGAGAGAAGCGCGCGTTTGTCTTGTACTTTAGCGCCACCAGGTGTCCGAAAAACAGATCTAGCACCTGCAGAGAAAAAAAAACACTGGATCTGTTTGAAGCTCTGGAAAGCTCTGTCATCCCGCTCCTCTGTCCGACACGACACAGGTTTGTAAGCACAACCCAATGCATGATGAGCAGAGCACTACAACTCATAAACCTGAGAACTACAGTGGCTTGACAATCTCTATTGTTTCTCCACAGCCGAGCGTCCGGCAATATCAAAGCGGAACCGCTCACATTTACAACCACAAAAATAGCTCCTGAAGCCAACACAAACATCTGATTACTGACAAACTGTCTTTTCCATGTTTCCACTTCGCTTCTAATCTATCTTGGCACCAATGCCTCCATTTATATTTGAGGATAAAGCAACAGAAGGCAGAGCAGCCAGAAGATATTACGACTGGAGCCCAGTGCGCCGCGAGATAGGCAGGCCGGCGCTCTCTATTCCCATCTTTTCCCTCGTAGCATCCGCACCATGAAAGCCAAATGAAGCGCGGAAAGAAATGAAAGTCTTTCTTTTCCCACCCAATTCCCTGCCAACATCTGTCACTGCCAGTGCTTTGCATTTGTGGTTTGTTTGTTTTTTGCTCTTGTGTGTGTGTGTGTGTTGTCCTGCATTCTTGTTTATAGTTCTCCATTGTGGACCATGTTGATCGCCCCTGACAGGTGTGTAAGACTTTCTCTCTCTCCCGCCTCCTGTCCATCTCTGCTCCGCTGTCTATCACCGTCCAGCCTGGCCTCACTAAAATAATGAATCCCTCTGATAAGCGTATGTGAGCGGCAGACTCGGCTTCATATTAGTCCGGTCCTGTTCTTATTGAGGAGGTGCACAGAGACTCCATCCCTCGGCGCGATACCGCGGATGAGGCCCTTTCTTTGTAAGCAGCGGAGGGAAAAAACATGTCTCGCTTTTCATGCCTCTGGCGCTCACACACCTACAGCTACTCTGGGAACCGGCGAGGATATATGGAAAGGAGAGAAAGAGAGAGAATAAAACACAAAGGAAGGGAAAAGAAAGGAAAAAGACACCAGAAGAGGTGAATGTGTGAAGACTAAACTGGCTAAACTTGCCGCTTGCTGCGCAGTTGGCGAGCTGCTGGAGTCAGATCTATAAATCATCAACTCTCCGTCTGTGTTGTATCAATGAAGCGATCGTCGGACAAACTTGGCCTGTTCCGGCCATCAAAACCTTTCCAGCATTTGAGAACTCCATTATCTCCGAAATCAGATCCAATAAGCAGGGGAAAGTGGACCGAGAGATCATGGATGAAGCGAGGAGAGACTGTGAACACTATACATTTATATTGCCATGCGCCAAAGTCAAGTTTTCCAATCGCAGTCAAAGTTTGATCTTAATCTGAACCCAGATTAACATGAGCTTTAATGCAGCACTTTTTAATTAACACACACACACACACACACACACACACACACACACACACACACACACACACACACACACACACACACACACACACACACACACACACACACACACACACACACACACACACACACACACACACACACACACAC
>CAIGQV010017602.1:10292852-10311633 GCA_903798115.1 Danio jaintianensis | reverse complement strand
CACACACACACACACACACACACACACACACACACACAAAGCTCAAGATCAAACTTTCACTTTCAAACCTGACTTTGGTGCATGGCAATTATATTTAGGGTTCACAGTCTCTTCACACTTCGTCCATGATTTCTTATCCATATGTACATTTATCGCTTCAATATTTTCTTTCAGTGTTTTTTAAACATTAAAAAACAATATAGCCAATTTATACCAATAACATAAACAAATAGGTGCAAGTAAATCATTTATTTCAGTTGACATTACAGGCCCCTAGCCAGCCTGGTGAAAGGGGTGGTTCTTTTTTTTCAGTTATACACCTCATTTTCTATGTAGTTATGAGATTAAATACTGCATTTTAGTGACATTTTTAGCACTATTTTTAACTGGATTAGCTTGTCGGTTGGTCATAATAACCACACTTTTTGATGTACCAAAAATATTTCCTAAAGATTTAGAATAAAGAAATATGAAAAATACTAATTTTCAAAATACAAATTTATTACATCATATATCATTAGAATAAACTAGGAATCTGTTAATGTTTTAAATTTAAATTGTCATTTATTAGGCAAATAACAAACTGGCCAGTACATTCAACTTTCTTCAGTCCCAATTTGGCCATTTGAATAAAAAAAATAATGAAAACGTAATAATAATAATAATGAGCTTCATGCTTTTTCTAGCCTCTCTTGTAAAAAAAAAAAAGTACATTTGAAAATTCATGGATAACAACAATAGCCAAAATAGTATTCACATTAATTTTAATATGGCCTGCTTTTGGTACTTCATATATTTTATTGGTCATTTTTGTTTCAAGAATAAGGTCCAAAATTTAGAATAAAAGTCACTTGTAAAAAGTTTTCTCTATTTAAAAACTATACAATAGCAAAATATGACTTCACTTACATGAAAATACTTGTTAGCATTAGCCAAAACTGATTAGCTGAAGTCCCGCGGAAGCGACAGCCAACAGAGGATTCTGCTTGGTCTTAAAGCCTTTTTCGATGTCAGTGAGGGGTGGGTCTTCCGAACCCCCCTGGCTACGGGCCTCCATTATTTTACCTACATATTCTTAAAGAGCCTGTATGTAGAATTCATATACTTCAGCACTGCAGTCAGCAACTTTTCCCCGTGCTTGCACATGCAGATCTAAAGTACAACAAATGTGACTCAATCCCCACATATACACAGAGGAAACCTTTTATTTCTTACTCTTAGAAGTCAAACAAAATTGTAAATACCACCAGAATGACACTAGCTGTCTTTCTATTATGCTTTTTATTTTTTATTACCTTCTCCCTTGGCCAAACTCACATGCTATTTTTTTTTAATTGTCCACTATTCTATATTATTTCATAGTATAAATAATGTGAATAGTATGTTTTACACAAAATCATAAAAAGAAAACATTTACTTAAAGTATCTCAAAGATGCATTCATTAATTGAAGAAGAAAAAAAAAAGTGTTAAATGTTGAACACTTCATTCAGTCAACTGGCACATCATTACTTTCTCACAGAAACAGAAGTGCATAGTTTTAGTGTGTAGAATAAGTGCATGTTGTGTAATGAGTCAAGTACTGCTTTTTTGTTTGTTTGTTTACCTGTATTGTATGTAGTAGTGAACATCTACATCCCTTTAACTGAGCTGCAAGATGGCTTCAGTTGTGTTGTTTGTAGGAAACGGATAGTGTGAATCTTGTGTTATACAAGAGACATAAAGGTATCACCAGTTGCCCAGAAGATCTGCCATATGCCGTTGCCATGGACAACAGCAAATACTGGGAAATATAGCTGGATGTCACAAGTGAACAGTCAAGTATAGCTAGAAAAAAGCCATTTGTAGTTCAGCTTAATCTGAAATTACATTATATTTAGTAGGTGCTAGTTAAAAAAAAAACATCATAAAAAAGTAGTTGTAAAAAATAATGTTCGATATACAGTTTGAAAGAATTTTGCTACTCTGCTATGTGTTACTTACTTACTAGTGAGTGTTAATCATATGCACTTTCCAACATTTACATTTATGAACTTACTAACACTACACTCTAAAATCCATTCTAAATACCAAAAAACAATAGTTGGGTTTGTCTATATTTGGCCCAAAGTTGAGTTATCACAACCCAGCATTTTCTCATGATGTATGAATTTGCAATTTCTATCGTTTAAACTTCCTGACACTTTCAGATGACATTGAAAAACACTGCTCATCAGCTCAGCATGATCAAATCCCATTTTTGAGTACTATTTAGCATGGAAGTTAGCATATTCAGACACAGTTGCTTATACAAAGCAACATGTAATGCCATTCAATGAATTATGGATTTCTAATGATTGTGTCAAGATATATGTGTGGCTTTGCGTTGCTTTTGGGTTCACTTGAATCAACAACACTTACTTTAATTAAATATGTGTTATCTACTGTTTGGTTGAAATGCAATGCAAAGTGCAGCTCAAACTTCACGGGGTTTTTTGTATTGTTTGGTCTCAATATATTAAATTCCACTTAAGAAAATGCAGGTAGAGCCTTTTTGTCAGCTGGTTGTTTCAAAGCCTTATATATGGGCAGTGCTATTCTTCAACCGACCCTCTCCAGCCCAGACCGTGTCCACTTTAACTGGCCTTTAAACAGAGCTTTTTCCCTCCCCGACTAGCGATCCATGGCTCAGATAAGATCTCTCCATCTGCCTGGCGGCGGGCCATTCGTCCTGGAAGAGCTTTGTCCTGCGTGCTGATAAGGATGTTTTCTCCTCCACAGTTGCACAGAGCCGCTACACTAGTATTAATGATAGGAATGCAGTCTGCTTCCACCGGCAGCCATCAGGGATGGGCCTCTGCACTCATAAACAAGTCTAGGTCATTTTACATCTCCTCCGCGGATGTGTGTGTGCATTGCACAGGTGTTACAGAACATGTGTTCAAAGGGATAGTTCAGCCAAAACTGAATATTCTGTCTTCATTTACACACCCTTCACTTGTTTAAGTTTCATTTTCCTGTTAAACACAAAAGAAGATATTTTGAAGAAAGCTGGAAACCTGAAACAATTGGTTCTCAGAGAATTTGTTTTTCCTACTATGAAAGTCAATGGTTACAGGTTTCCAGCTTTCTTCAAAATATCTCCTTTTGTGTTTAACTGGGAAAGAAACTGACAAAGGTTTGGAACCACTTGAGGGTGAATAAATGTGACCCTGGACCACAAAACCAGTCTTATGTTTCATGGGTATATTTTTGGCAATAGTCAAAAATACATTGTATGGGTCAAAATAATCGATTTTTCTCTTATGGCAAAAAACATTAGAATATTAAGTAAAGATCTTGTATGTTTTTTAAATTTTCTACTGTAAATGTATCAAAAGTCAAATGATTAGTAATGTGCATTGCAAAGCACTTCATTTTAGTCAGTTGTTCTCAGCGTTTAGATTTTTTTAACCCTCAGATTGCAGATTTTCAAATAGTTGTTTTTCTGCCAAAATGGTGCTAGCAAACCCTACATCAATGCAAAGCATATTTATTTAGCACTCATCTAATGCATAAACAGTCACAAATAATGAGTAACTATTCATTTTTGACTGAACTATCCCTTTAATTCTATTCAAACCGGCCTGGCAAATTACCAGGATCTGCTTTCTTAAGTTCACCATTAACATGCCATACAATAACAAAACATTGTCAATTCATAAAATGAAGCGCACACATGAGTGTTTAGTCTCCAGAGGTGTGTGCTAAAAGATTACATTAGCTAAGCCAGCGCTGGGGCATACCTTCACATTTTTAGCTGGATAAACAAATCTAAACATCAAGACCTTTGTCACCCTGGTTTTGGGGTTTGGTCTCTACAGGGCCGTATGGTGTGAAATCTGCTACTTCGCAGCGGCGCTGCCAACACATCTGCTGTTGGACTCCAGCCAGGTGCGTCCAACTCGTACAAATAAAAAATAAATGTGTTATGGGGAGGAAAAAAAAAAAAACAGCTTTGGGTTTAACAGAGCCAGTGTAAAATCTCTGGCAGCCAAAACGCAGCCCTGAAGTTGGGGATGGTGAGACAGTGAGTAGGCAGAGAGAAGTCATAGATCACTGTCAGAGCTCGGCCGAGAATAACTTTTTTTGACATGCTTTTTTCATTGGCTCTGCAATGGGAATGTGCTTTCTCTCAGTATCGCCCAAACATCTGCAAACTGTTGCTGAGAAGGAGCCCAGAGGAAAACATTTACCTAACAGAATACTAATTCTTTCAGGCCCCGGTGTCAGCACTTCGTAAATAACAGCAAGTGTGTGGGGCGGGTTTTTCGCTCAGGCACATGTGGAAGAGTTTTTTTTTTTTTTTCCAAGGGAAGTCTGTGAGAGAGATCTCTCTGCTACTGCTGTGAGCGGCACATGCTTTAAAGGGGAACAGCTCTTACTCGTACTCTCTCTGTGTCTCCAAGCTCTGTCTATCCGCCCTCAACCTTTTCTGTTGACTGGAGCGAGTCATGACAGAACTTTGTTGTAATGTTTCGTGTCCTGCGCGGAGCACACTGTTTTGCAGGAGTGAAGAGACCAGACTCGGTGTGAGAAGATTAGGTTATTGAAACTTAAAGCTGCATCAAAGTAGTGCAAGTGTAAAAGCCACAGTATTAACATCCTTTAAGTAGATGGTAAGTTAAAGACTTCAGGAAGGTTGTCAGGCCACAGGTGTAAAAGAAAGAGAACTTGGAGTATTTCAAATGTAAAATGTGGACGTTATATCCCACACTAGAGGGTTGTAAGTGTATAGCGTATACAAACGTATTTTATTTCAGCTAGTTGGCAATGAAGTATTTTCATTTAGTTTAATTTTGAACTAAAATAACTAATTTAAATGTAAATAAATTAGGAAATGATTTTATAAATTTAACCAAACTAAGTAAAACTGCAAAAACACACAACAAAAGTAAAAAAAAAAAGTAAATAAAATGAAAATAGAACTAATAAAAACAGTTGTTCAGTAATGAATGCTAAAACAACACTGTTACACTAAAAATATCAGTTACATTTTATTTTAAGTGTCCTTGTTACAGTGTAACTATTCAATTAACTACTGAGTAACATTAATTAGCTATATGTACTTATAATTAACTAATTATTATATTAATGAAATGAATAGCTCAAGGTCACCCTAAAAATAATGTCTTCTTACAAAATATATATTTCAGGTAACCTAATTAAAAAATGTGCTTGTCTACAGGTTACATGACATGAAGGTTAGCCTTGTCCTTTCAACACTGTAAAAAAACTGTAAAATTCTAGCAGCTACTGTACAATTTACAGTAATTTTCTGTAATTAAAAAATAATGCTTTTGCTGTGATTTTAAACAAGATATTCTGTATTTTATTGAGCTTTTCAATAAGGAACTTTATATAATAAATATTGTAGAAAGTTACGTAAAAACGTAAAATTATAAATGTTGCATCTTAAAGTGCAAAACCATGTAATAATTTAATAATTTATTCACCAAAAGAATTATTATAACTGCAACAACATTAAAATATAAAAAATGAATCAAAAAGCTAAATTAGACTAAGTTCGTTCATAACTGCAACAAAAGACCCTTTTCACATGACGATGATGATCCTTTAGTTTTTAATATTGATTTTTTTTTTAAAAGCGTATGTACATTTATAAAGCTATGCTTTGTATCATCTTTGCATCAAATTACCGAAAAAAGTTAACTCATGAAAGATATTTCTAATGCAGGGTCTATATTTGCTTTTATTATAAAAAAAATAAAATCTTTGATGCATCAGCATATTCATTCATGATGTTGAAATACTGGAGCATGTTAAAGTAAAGGTTTTTAGATTACACTTTATGTTTATGTTTATTTGAACTAATAATTGTGAATTATTCATTCATTCATTTTCCTTTGGCTTAGTCCCTTATTTATCAGGGGTCACCATAGCGGAATGAACCGCCAACTATTCCAGCATATGTTTTACGCAGCGGATGCCCTTCTAGTCACAACCCAGTACTGGGAAACACCCATACACTCTCGCATTTACACATGCACTCATACACTACGGCCAATTTTGCTTCCCCAATTCACTTATGGCACATGTCTTTGGACTGTGGGGAAACCGGAGCACCCGGAGGAAACCAACGCGAACACGGGGAGAACATGCAAACTCCACACAGGAATGCCAGCTGGCCCAGCTGGGACTCGAACCAGCGACCTTCTTGCTATAAAGCGACAGTGCTAACCACTGAGCCACCGTGCCACCCAATTGTGAATTAAACTATTAGTACTGCTTAACAGTTTTATGGGAATCATGTTGTTGTTTTTAATTAGAAAGAATAAAAAAGATTTTTGTAACAATACAAAAAGCTCTTCACTGTTAATTCCGATTAACTCAATAAAGTCAAAGAATTATTTTCCTAATTAGTTCATTCATATAACAAATTTGATAAATATTAATTCATAACCGGGATAATTAAAATGAATTCAGAACCACTTTATACAACTGAATTGCAAATAAGCGTTAATGTGATTTTTGTTACAGCACTGCTACCTCCCAAACGCTGTCATGCATAAAACCCAATCGCTTGCAATTGACTATCTTAGGAACTTGGCTTCCCAGTTTGAACACGCTGCGTCCACTGGGAAGAGCTCAGAGCCAAATAACGCACGTCACCTAATGACAGCGGCTGTGGTTAAGAAATGAATAAGTGACAGAGACACATGCATAATTCAGTGGTTTTAAGGCAGCTTAGTGGAAGTGGATGAACAGCAGCGAGCGAGAAGGATCCTCATCATCATCCCTTCCTCATCCTCTCCCCTGACGTCTCTTTTTCAGACCAGGCACTGCTGCGAACAGGTGAACAGCTCATAAATAAATGAATGCAACACACAGCAATAATTTGCATCTTTAAAAGAGAGAGAAAAAAAGTGGCACATCAGCGCTTTGTCTGCTGAGAAGTGGAGAGGCGTGCTTTATTGTTTTTTTTTATTAGTTGTAATTTGCTTGTTTGGGATAGTTCACCCAAAAATTCTGATTTACTCATCATTTACTCACATCCTTAAGTGGTTCTCAACCTGTTCTTTTTTTCCCCCATAGAACATAAAAGAAGATATTTTACATTGTTCAAAATGCCTTTTTTTTGTTTGCAAGGGTGAGTAAATGATGACAGGATTCATTTTTGGGTGAACTATCCCTTTAAGAAAGGTGAACATTAACTAATAGTTATCGCTATACCTCTACAATTGATTTAATTACTTTAAGTAATAAACATATTTGTGCTATGTGTTTTTTCAAATATCTTATTTAATTATGCAAATGAGGATTTTTTTAAAGGAAATATGTGCTGATTTGCATAAAATTTAAGCACAAAAAATGGAATATCCGGTGAAATGTGATTCAAATTCTTGTTTATTTTGTTTATGTTTACTTATTACATGTTAGTCTTTTAAGGGGGGCGGGTAGCGCTGTCGCCTCACAGCAAGAAGGTCGCTGGTTTGAGCCTCGGCTGGGTCAGTTGGCATTTCTGTGTGGAGTTTGCAAGTTCTCCCTGTGTTCGCGTGGGTTTCCTCCGGGTGCTCCGGTTTCCCCAACAAGTCCAAAGACATGCCGTACAGGTGAATTGGGTAAGCGAAATTGTATGTGTGTGAATGAGTGTGTATGTGTGTTTCCCAGTGATGGGTTGCAGCTGGAAGGGCATCTGCTGCGTAAAACTTATGCTGGATAAGTTCCGCTGTGGCGACCCCAGATTAATAAAGGGACTAAGCCGAAAAAGAAAATGAATGAATTAATTAATGTTAGTCTTTTACAGAGGGGAGTGTACACTGCTTCCTGTAGAATCTACAGTAACTTACTGGCAGCAGTTCGCCAGTAACTTATAAATCAATTACAGCAAAATACCGTATTTACATTTACAGCACCATTTATCTCACTCTATATACATTTACAGTATTGTATGTATATCTTTTCTGTAAAATATACAGTAAGTTTCACAGTGCTTTAAAATACTCCATAACTGTCCTAAAGTAAAATACAGTTCATGTTACAGTTAAATACGTAATTTACAAAAATCATTAACAGTGTATCACTCCATAATTCTACAAATACTGTTAGAAATTAATACATGTGAACAATTTTGTTTCGAAAAAAAATTTTGTATGATCAGTCATTTTATGTATGGACATATCCCACTATTTTTACAAAAATTACAGAATTTAGAATTTGTAAAACAAAAATGAAAAAAGAAAAGGGGCGATTGATTCCGCTGTGGCGACCCCAGATTAATAAAGGGACTAAGCCGAAAAGAAAATGAATGAATGAATGAAAAAAGAAAAGAACTAAAAAGTAAAGTTTGGTCTGCGTAAGTGAAAATTTACGACATTTAAGAAAAAAAAAAGTCATTTTGAAAAAAATGTTGGTAACACTTTAAAATAATACTCCATTAGTTCATGTTAGTTAATGTATTTACCAACATGAACAAATTAGTACACTCAAAAAAATGAGTTTTGCTGGTTGAAAACTACTTATTTAAAATGAGCTGAATCAACACAATTCTTGAGGGTTTTTTGGGACAACTTAATTGTTTTATGTTCAATCCAATTTGTGTTGGGACAACATGAAGGAATTGTGTGGAACCCAGCAGTTTTTACAGCGTACATTTATTATGGTACTTAATCATCTTTGTTAACGTTAGTTATTGTTATTTAAGTTAAATAGCATTACTTCATGTTAGCTTAACTCACTGTGCATTAACTAATGTTAACAAGCACTCCAACTTTAGATTTGAATAACGCATCAGTTAATGTTGAACTATAATTAATAAATGCTTTACAAGATTCATTCATTCATTCATTTTCCTTCGGCTTAGTTCCTTATTTATCAGGGGTCACCACTGCATATGTTTTACGCAGCGGATGCCCTTACAGCCGCAACCCAGTACTGGGAAACACCCATACACTCGCATTCACACACACACACTTACACACTATGGCCAATTTAGTTCATTCAATTCACCTATAGCGCATGTCTTTGGACTGTGGGGGAAACCGGAGCACCCGGAGGAAACCCACGCAAACATGGGGAGAACATGCAAACTCCACATAGAAACGCCAACTGGCCCAGCCAGGACTTGAACCAGCGACCTTCTTGCTGTGAGGCAACAGTGCTAACCACTGAGCCACCGTACCGCATACATTAACTAACGGACCATTATTCTAAAGTGTTACCAAAATGCCTCTTTAAAGTGTATTTTGGATGTTTTCTACATTAGACTAAACAAAAAAAAAAGGCCAAAATCCTTCTCAAGTTCATGAAAAAAAAGTGTTTTTGCCTGCAGTGTCTCGCCTTAAAACATCGTTCATTAACAGCAGCATTCCAAAGGACGCCGAATGTTGTCAGGCACATAACAATGCACTTTTTTCGCCCCTTAATTAGGCTCTCACAGTACACATCATAATGAATGCTGAAATGCATTTGTCCTTGCCTAATCTTAGGTACTCATTTTTGAGGTTATTATGCAAATCGATACTGTTTACAAACATGAAAGCCGGCAGTTGGCTTTTGATCTGCGGCAGAAATACCATCGGTTATCAATAGCTAAAGCCCCCTCTGCAGGTGTCATGTCAATAACAGCAGGATCGATAGGGCCTAGTCATGGGGGGATTGGGACTGGCGGGTCTCTGAGGACTATTTAGTCTGTGAAGACCAGGACACAGTGCAAACTCAAAGCCAAACCATATCGCTAACTGGCCTTTGGAGCTTGATTCCAGACACACAAATTAAGGCTAATTGAAGCGTCTGAGGAGAGCAATGCACTTGTATTAAATTATAAAAGCAGATATATTTTCTGGCCCATGCATGTGTTGAAATCTTTCCTTTTATACTTACCTGCTATTTCCCAAATCGCTCTTTTTTTCATACATCTGAAGATGCACTTGCTGCATTCTGCTCCTGTGCATTGTTGACCCTTGGCTCGTAAGCAGGCTTTTCCCTTGCTTGAGATAATGTGTAGGCAATCCCCACTGAGCAAAGGATTGTGGGTCAGAGGCAAAGTCAGGAACGCTAGTGTGATGATGTTGCAGGGGGCATTTAGAGAACGCACTGTTGTTTAGCGGCTAATCAGAATGTGATGAGACCCTGTTTCCTGAGGTCAAGGATGTTTCCGGATATTAATGAGGTGCTAAAGAGCTATCGTGCAGGGAGGGCTGTGGCTAAACCATAACAGTAGTATACAACTGGTGAGATTTAGTTTTGAATAGGAGAGGTTTAAAAGGCTAGATTTTGCAAATATGTGATCATGCACCATAAATGAGTACCATGGTTATTATAGTTTTGCATTTTTTATTTTGATACTATTTTTACATTTTCTGAACATATTTTAGTTTAGTTTTAGTTTGTTTCATAATCGTTTTGTTTTAGTTTTTATCTTGTGAAAACATTTCTATTTAGTTTTTATATATTTAGTTTTAGTAATTCTAGTTTAGCAGAGTTAACAGAACACGTCCAGTATCGACCAGAGCAAGGTTTAGTGTTTGCATAGCTTGCATTAACTCTTGTGCAAAACAAATATAAATAAAATAACTGTTTGAACAAACACTGAATCCAAAATCATGCAAATGCCACTTAATTGTAAAAAATAAAGCAGAATTAAGACAAACTTCTTTATATTAACAAATGTGTATATTGTTAAAGCTGCCTAGTTTTTGGCAAACGCACAAAAGTTAGAACACATGTTTTATGTTTATATAAAAGATGTTATTTTTGCTTATTATTTTATTTTAGTTCATTTTTTCAGTGACTTTTGTTAGCTTCGTTTAGTTTAGATTTTTCATTTATTGCTTATTTTTTTATGTTATTTCAGTTAACGAAAAAATGTTTTTGACCAATAGTTGTAGTCTTAGTTTGTTTTCATTTACTAAAATAACCTTGATGAGTATACACCTACTACAGATCTCTCTTTTAAATGAATACTTTCTTTAGGATGCTGTACAATCAGATACAGTATTTGTGTTTATACATTGCATTAGTCAGTACCAAAGTCAAAACTGGAACAAATTTAACAAAATTACTTAATTTTCATTCATCATTCATTTTCCTTCAGCTTAGCATCTATTTCAAGGGTCGCCACAGCGGAATTAACCGCCAACTATTCCAGCATATGTTTTACGCAGCGAATGTCCTTCCAGCCGCAACCCAGTACTGGAAAACACCCATTCACACTCATTCACAGACACACTCATACACTACGGCCAATTTAGTTTATTCAATTCACTTATACTGCATGTCTTTGGACTGTGGAGGAACTGGAGCACCTGGAGGAAACCCACGTTAACACGGGGAGAACATGCAAACTCCACACAGAAATGCAGAACCAGCGACCTTCTTGCTGTGAGGCAAAAGTGCTAACCACTGAGCCACCGTGCCGCCTCAAGCCTGAATGTATAGGGGAAAATATTAGATACAATAAAAAAAAAAAAACATAAAATTATTATATTTAGTAGGATTTTTGTAATTTGTATTTTTTTTTCCAACATTTCATTTGATTTTAAATGCATTACCTTTTTATTTCTAGATGTTAGGTGACCAAACTCTTATTTTAATGAAAATAACTGTTTAATAAAACTGTTTTGTTTAAATGCACCAAAATATATTTGTCTATATTCACTGTGAATTCATTCCAAACCAGTGGCCTATGACTTTCTTTAGTCTGTGTGACAAAAATTTTATTTCAAATGCCTCTTTATATCTCTCAATCCAACATTTTTAACCATTTTACCAAAAATATTTATGTAATCTGTAAAAATAAAGGTATTTTTATATTCATTTATATTCACTATTTTTAAAGAGCTATTACTTTTGTATGTTTATATCGACTGTAATTGTATTGACACTAATGTCAGTATCATAATGTGATACTAATGAAATCTTTCCCAAGCAGAATTGTAATAAGTTGCCAGTCAGTGTCAGCATTTTTATAATTTTCTCAAATATTTCATAGCTCACTGAATATTACGCTGTATGAATATCTGAATATACAAAATATCAAAAGAAATAACAGAACCTCTGCTTAAAAAAAAAGAAACAAACAAAAACATTGGTAACACTTTATAACAACTGCACATGAATCCTTTATTGAGCATTATCAAATAGTTGATTCATCTAGATTCGTAAAGCATTAATTCTACATTAATAGACATTAGTAAGAAGTGTATAACTGGAGCTTCAAATGCTGTATTCTTGACTTATAAGCACACATATAATGTGCTTAATAGTTGTATTTTCATACTTTGTTAATGATAATTTTTTAACTATTAAGTTAGTTACTCCATTATTTACAAACCAGCTATATAAGGGTAGATGGTGGTTTTTAAGTTCATTCAGAATTAGCAAGTAAATGATTAATAAAGTACTCAAATTAACATTTACACACCTTATTTTTTAGGCATATAGTAATAGTTGCACTGCATGTTAATAAATGCTTTATTAACACAACTACATGCAGTTTTGTGACCTAAAGTGAGGACTATTTATACTTTGTAAATTCCTTATAAGCCTTAAATGATACTTTGACATCTAGGATGACATTTGCAAATGTGTTTATTTTTGTTATTATTTTTTGCTCTAAGCCCCTGTTTATTTCAGACCCAGTTGTGTGCTTGGCATGATGCTGGGGGTTCTGTTTCAAGTATAGGCTTCAGATAAACAAGTTTAACAGCAAAAGCCGCTACTGTAGGTCTTAAACCACATGTACAATCTACTAATATATCAAGATAAGCCAGTCACAAAAAATTACTAACACAATCATACTCGCTCGCACACTTCACTTGTCACTTTCTTAACATGCTTGTCAACACGACTGCAAAATTATAACAGAAAAATGCAGGAAAACATAAAAGCCATATCTACCAACATTTTAATTTTTACTGATAATCAATTCAGGTCTGAAAAACAATTCATGGTGAAAAACTGGTAAACAACAACAACATGAAACCAAGCAAAACGAAGATTCAAATATACAGTACAGAGTTCCTTTTATTAATTTGCTATTTTTACATATAAACCAATGTTCTCTGTTTAATTATAACATTTGTAATAATAATTATATGTTCATTGAATTGACTTCAAAATTCAAGTTTGTGAATCCAATCGGGTCACCTGAATTATTAGCAGCCCTACAGAAATGTACTGGGAAGAGCACGGAAGGCCACCAAAGGTTTCTTTGAACATTTGTATAATCTATCTATCTATCTATCTATCTATCTATCTATCTATCTATCTATCTATCTATATATATATATATATATATATATAGTCATATAGTCATAAATGCAAGAAGGGATGCATAGAAAAAAGGCAGGGAATCATTCCATAGATCTAATCAAATTAAGTTAGTACATTAGTAGATGAACTCCAGAAAGTTACAGGCCATCCAACACTTAAAACATTATGTTTACTGTTTGCTCAAACTTTTGCTAAAATGAGCTGAATCAACACAATTCTTGAGGTTTTTTTGGAGGGACAACTAAAAACTAATAAGTTAACTTAATTCCTTCATGTAGTCCCAACACAAATCGATTGTGTGGAACCCAGCATTTTTTACAGTGAATACAGATGAAACAATGATGTTTTTCATGAAGAAAGGACCTATATAAATATGGCCTACCACTAAGAAATTATTGCCTCATAGTCCATAAACACGCGAATAAAATGCATCAACATAAAACAGACATAAACAGCATTACAACACCCAAAAGCAACAGTAAGACGGTAAATGACAGAGCGAATCGATTTAGGAGCAGAAGAGTTATGACAGCAGCCAGACCACCAAAGATGTCTGCCGTGATTTCCACATGTAGCATCTTTCCCTTAACAAAGGCTCTGTCAAACACTTCATCTAATACTAGTACAGAATCCAAACTTCTCAAACCTGGATTAAACTTAAACATCCAATCAAAGAGAGATGTACAGTTTGTGAGTCAAGCATATAATGACTCCCACACAACGCTGAAAGACAACACACTCAAAGACAGAGTTGTAAAAAAGTGAACGATGCCTGAGAAAGAGTATCAGAGTAGCGCATAATTGCAGAAACTGGAGCAGCAACTGGTAGAAGAGTGAAACGCGCCAGTTCTAGAGCCCCATTTACCCCACTCCTCGCTCGCTCCTGTCTTTCAAACAACCTTGACAAAACACACCATCTCTCAAGTTTGCACTTGAGTGGGAAACATAAAAAAAGTCAAAGAAACTGTCGCAGAGAGGATGATGAATGCACAGAGTTTTGTTTCTCTTTCTTTCATTTTTTCTTTCTAATTAAGTGCGAGAGACACTTTGTGAAGCTAAAGTTGGATGACACAAGGGTACACTGAGGGACACAGTCACTTTAGGAAGATTTTCAAAGTGCCGTGCACAAATAGAGGTTTGCTAAGTCATAACGGCTAATTGATACAAACTTAATGAATGCGGGTGGTACCGAGACAGATGCTTTGTGGAATGCGGCAGATTTCTGTGACTGAATGCCTCTCGTCGCGGCGTACATCAAGACACCGAGAACATTTGGCAGGTCACAGAGTTACACAAGCAGAGGGGAGGCTTGCGAAAGCGGGGAAAAAAGCCCATGCGAGTCGTCTGTGTGTGTGTGTGTATCTGTGCTATGTCTGCTCTTGAGCTCGCCTGTTTGTTTGAACGCTTCCTCTTTTGTTTGGGCTTTCGAGGCTCGCCAGCTCTGTGGCTTGCAATTAGCGCTCAGGCCTCAGGGACCTAATTAACCAGTGCAATTAATTCATTTCTTATTTATTTATTTTTTTAAATCCTGTACGAGTCACCCTGACATTTGTCAGCCAGTCAGGAGGTGTTCGTGGTAAGCGATGATTAGCTCGTTTGCTGGCTCTGCTTTTCCCCCAGGTGGTGGTGGAGGAATGGGCCGTGGAAGAAGAGGGACGGTGGTAGTGGTGGGCTCGCGTCTGCGGGGAGACATCGCAGCTATGGTGATGAGTGGAAGCGGTGGTTAGATGACCTTTCATCGAGTCCGCGATCAATATGGTGCGAGGGCTGGTCCCTTTGACGAGCAGACCTTGCCCGCCTGGAGACGACCTGCGGCACTGGTCACAAAGAGGCGGAGGGAAGGAAGGTAGGAGGTCTTAACTGTCTTCTCTCATTAGCACATGATGACATCTTTGTCTTTTGCAAAAAAGGGGAGGGGGTGGGTTTGGATGCCACTGCTACCCAACATCCAACACTCTTTAATAACCGTCCCCACCATCTGGGACCATCTGACAACACAGCAATCATCTTTATAGAGAGAATTAACAATGTTCGGTAAGATTACTATGTGAAAAAATGATGTTGCATGGTTTTACACCCACTGGAAAATGGGACAATTACCTAATGTGTTGGGGTCAGTTGGATCAAACTGGTCCACCACCCAAACAATAGAAGCTGTAAGACTCAAATATAAAGGTCAAAAATATCTGGTCACTATTGAATGGTTGAGGCAGGCAAAAGTGCAAAAGAAACCGGTCCATGGTCAGAATACTGAATTTAGACTTTGATGCCTCAAATGACTCAAGTAACTTTATCCAATTCTAACTGAAATGTACTGGAATAAAGGAGAATATTTGGAAAAAGTATCTTCATTTTGATCACATGGTACTGATTCGTTAATCCTGTTCCACTGAAAAAGACAGGAAGGCCCATAGTGGGCAAGTGTATGCCAAACAATGTGTAACACTAATGACTGCAGCAAGCCACTTGATAACGTACCTTTTATCATTCTTTTGCTCCAAATTGCGACACGACGGGGGACACAAAGTATTTTTGAGCACCATTATAAAATTGGCCAAAGAAATAAATTGTTTGAACAGATGATTGAAGGATTCATTCATTAAGACAAATGCTTTGTACAAAGTGTATATCCTTAGGTTCAATATTTGAATTTGAAGTTACTTTGAGAGAGTTCATGTCAAGTGGTTTCACCATTTATTAGGCTTCATTGTGCAGAATTCTCCCACTTGATAAGGCAGCAGCCCAGCACAAGAAGAACTCAACTGGATTCCACTCATTGACCATACTTTTGCTTTCATATTATTTTATTATTGATGCAATGATTAATCAGCTGTCAGTCACTAAACCAAGCAGGTGAAAACCTTTAGGCAAAAATACAAACACCATTGCTAGAGCATGAAAAATTAGTTTATACAGTAAGTTATATTTATTTATTTATTTATTTATTTATTTATTTATTTAAATTAGCACAAACAAATAGTTAAACTCATATATACAAGTAAAATTCAGATATGATATATCCACCATATTATTACTTTCATGTCACTTATCAGTCAGTTGCATCACTTAAATGACATTTCTAAATCCTCTTCCATGCAGGGCCTCATGGGAGAGTGAAGTGCCCATTGTCTGCAAACTTGAGAATCTCATGATTTTATGAATACTATGAATCAGAGTCAGTACATGGTTCATGTTATGTTTTATACCTAGTATGCAGTAAGGAATTGGACATATTCAGATGCATGCAGAAAAGGATTTGAGACCATCTACTGGCAGTTTTACTCAGAGCTTGCACCAGCACAAAAAAAATAAAATAAAAATAAAAACTTTTGTCAAAATTTCCTAAACATATGCATTAAAACATTAGTGATGAATGGCATGGAGACAATGATTTTTGCTGCTGACCTTATTGCATATGCATTGTAGCAGTTCCTCTATCAGACACAAGGGATTGTGCTCACACACTAATTTGCTCTAAATCCGGCCTTTAGTGTCATATTTATTTAACCAAGACATTACTTAACCATATAAGGCACCCACACAAAAACACAGCAAAAAAAACTGTTTAATTATCGTTGTTGAAAATACCCCCAAAATACAAAAATTTATGTTATTTACCACAATATTAGGGACATTGATTCTTTGTTATAATGTTATAATACAACTGTGGGGTGACACGGTGGCTCAGTGATTAGCACTGTCGCCTCACAGCAATAAGGTCGTTGGTTCGAGCCTCGGCTAGGTCAGTTGGCGTTTCTGTGTGGAGTTTGCATGTTCTCCCTTGTTCGCGTGGGTTTCCTCCGGGTGCTCCGGTTTCCCCCACAGTCCAAAGACATGTGCTATAGGTGAATTGAATAAGATAATTGTCCGTAGTGTATGTGTGTGAATGAGTGTGTATGGGTGTTTCCAAGTGCTGGGTTGCGGCTGGAAGGGCATCCGCTGCGTAAAACATATGCTAAATAAGTTGGCGGTTCATTCCGCTGTGGCGACCCCTGATTAATAAATGGACTAAGCTGAAAGAAAATTAATGAATGAATACAAATTGTACATATTATTAGCAAATGAAAAAAATGTTAGGAAGTTACAAGAGCTATCCATAATTGTAACTCTTTTTTAAAAAAAAACATGTATTTTAGAAAAGTAAATGTTCTAGGCATCTCTAAAAATATTAAAAAAAATTTAAAGAATCAAAATTGTAAAAAGTTTGAAGCTACTGTAATCCATCCTTAAAAAAAAAATTAAAATCACATTCACTTATGTCAGTTCGATCTAATAAATGTCAAGCAGTTTATTAAAATACAATATCTGTAAACACTCCAGCTGGAATGGATTTCTGAGATAACACCATGGCAACCCTGACGTTTAAATGCTGACCCTCATGCATTTATTGGCAGATTCGATCCAAGAATATTTCCATGCTGTCGCTCACATGGGACCGCAGGAGAGCGTAAAAGAGTCGGACAGACATAAAGCAGGAGAGACAGAGTTGTTCCTTGCTTAATATGACCGAAGTGTGCCCTTTTGCGATGTTGTGCATCTCTTTTGTCTATCTCCAGTGCCCTCAAACTTCCCCAAAGAAAGCGCAGCAGAAGAGAGCCTCTGCAGCTTTGATAGGGAGGGGGGCTGTTGTGTAAATATTTGGTGTGAAAGAATGCCTTTTGAGCGTCTTAATCGTGCGTTGGGTGATCTCTCTCGAGCGGCACGGCGGGTGCTGGCTTTCATACTCACTCCCGGCTGGTGATGGGGTCTCTGTACTTCCAGGAGTGCTGGGAGCGAGAGTTCACTACGGGGGCGTTAAGTGTGTCAAGAAGAACCATTCCCCCCATTGCAAGCCCCAGGCCCTCTCTGCAAACATTAAAAAGCATAAACAGTCAATACCGAGTGTTACAGTCAGGGAAAAAAAAAAGTTGGGAACGTTGGCTTTCTGAGGAGTTACACAACATGGCGAGATCAGAGTGGAGCTTTGCCTCTGCTGCATGGCTTTTCACACTCTTGGGGAGGGAAAGCGCTTGTTCTGGTGGTGAATCATTCATACCAGGGGGTGCGGAGGGTGGGGGCATTGCAAATAGTGGAAGAGGGGGATCAAGGAAACCCACACCTGGTGCAAAGAAGAGGTCAAAGCATCCAGAAAAAGAAAAAAGCGAAAAGAAGGATTGCTCTGCGTCATACCTTGAAGAGACGTCCGCTCTCCATTGCACACGGCAGTATTTAAGCACGCACAGCGGATAGACAGGCTGTCTATTATCGAGCTGACATTGAAAGCTGCCTTTCATGATAAGTGAGAACAGTGATGATGAAAAAAGAATCACACATCCGCGTCGGAGACTTTCCTTTTGAAATGTGAAGGTTTGTGTATCTGTTGTGTGTTGCGAGCGAGTTCTAAGTGAGAGGCTTTGCAAGTGAGGAATAAAAATCTGTCTTGCACACACACCGAAAATAATTTCTCAAAACACTCGACACCTGCCTCCTGACTCTGGATCTGTAATAAGTGAAGTGAAGTGAAGTGAAGTGTAGTGTGGCCAAGTATG
>CAIGQV010017602.1:10267402-10292452 GCA_903798115.1 Danio jaintianensis | reverse complement strand
TTCGGATCACGAGTCCAACACTCTAACCACCAGGCCACGACTAATAAGTGGAAGACCGGATGTTTTCAATGTATTTTTGTTTTCAACAGAGGCTCTTTCATATGAAGACAGAAGGTGCAATTGATGTGAATTCTAGTGAATCCCTTCGATATTGACTGATTGTATCAGGGTTTATTTGCTCCCTCTTTTGAGCTGTGTGGTGTAAGCTTACACTTCTGCCGAACTGCTGATTACACTGGAAACAGAATAAAGTAAATGTAACTTTTTTAAAAGGTATCTATATGGTATCAAATCAAATTTACTTAACTAGTTAATGTACAAGTAACATCGTTTGATAATTAATCAAGTTTTACTCAATGTAGCATTGAATTAAGCCATGCTTTTAAAATCTCTGCTTTACATCAAAACATACAAATAAACACAATAGGCTACTTAACAGAGGTAATGAGGTACTCAACTGAAACAGAGACCTAGGTGGTATGAATGTGTTATTTTGGGAAGAAGATTAACTAATGCTAGTATCCGAAATCTAAGTAGGTTTTACTTAAAGGTGCCATAGAATGAAAATTTGGATATACCTAGGCATAGCTGAATGATAAGATTTCAGTACATTGTTTCTTTGTTCGCAGATGAATCCCATGAGTCTAAAATACTGGTGAAAAACAGGCCAATCAGAACAAAACACTATTACAAATACAATCCACACAGAATCATTAATATGCAGATCCCAGGCACTATTTGATTGGCCAATGTTTCCTAGTAAGATTACAACAATTTTGCATTTATCTAATCCACATAGCTTCCATTTCGATATCAGAGAACAACATATTGCATCAGTGCAATCCATAGCACCTTTAATGATATTGCTTTGATATTCCTCACTGATTAACTGTAAAGAAAAAACAAAACAATTAAATGATTAATATATGATATGATATATGATTAATGACTAATATATTGTTTCCTTTTTTAATTCTTGTCTGAACTAAATAATTTAATTAAAAAATTTACTAAATAATTTAGAAATTAAATTGTTCAGGGCGGCACGGTGGCTCAGTGGTTAGCACTGTCGCTGGTTTGAGTCCAGGCTGGGCCAGTTGGCATTTCTGTGTGGAGTTTGCATGTTCTCTCTGCATCCGCTGCGTAAAATGTATGCTGGAACAGTTGGCGGTTCATTCCGCTGTGGCGACCTCTTATAAATCAGAGACTAAGCTAAATAAATGAATGATTAAATTGTTCTTTTCTGTAGAATTACATCACAAAATGATTTTTATTAGTGGTGAAGTAGCACATTCAATATTCTTAGTGCAATGATACAAAAATAACTAGATATGGTAATTGATACTTCAGTTACTGTCATTTTGTAAATTAATGAATAATATCTGGAAAACTGACATGTTGATTTCAGACAGAAGCATACAGAAGGGTAGACCTTTGAACTTGCTTTCAATGATATATCCTGTATGTACAAGTGACTTCAAACTGTATTACAGCATCCAGCCCGATCTCACAAGGAAACGTAACTATTTTATGTATTGTCAGAAAATTGGCTGATTCATATCAGTTCATAATTTGTATGAAACATAAAATTTTTTAAAGGAGGTCTATCCCCAAACCCCACTCCTAACCCAACCCTTCATTGATGAACAAATCATATTAAAAAGTGTACGAATGAGATCATATGAAAAATTGCACAAAAGCACGCAAATCACTCTAAATGGGTGCTCAGCCAAACGGCAAAAACTGCAAAAATATATTAAAAAAGGCAGCAACACTACAGCTCCAAAAATACTAATTTATTACATTAAAAACGCTAACACAAAGCTTGTAACATTTAGAGCACACCGGCTCTTCATCAGACAGTAATCGTCACAGCATGTTGCTCTTTTTATACACTTCCGGATCACATGATCTCATACATTATCTCACAACAAAAAATAGAAAAATATACATTAGTAAATTACACAATTTACATATTCAAAACGAAAATACTAAAACAAATCCTAATAATTCATCACAAATAAAGAAAAACATAACAGAGTATAACAAAATAATGCAACAAAATAGCCAAAAACCTTTACCAAACAACTAATTAAACATTAAAGGAAATGCAAAACAAGTACAAAAAACTAATTCTAATAATACATCACAAATAAAGAAAAACAGAACAGAGTATAACAATATAATGCAGCAAAATAGCCAGAAATCTTTACCCAAACAACTAATTAAACATTAAAGGAATGGACGAATATCCAGTTCCTCATTTAAACCTCTTGGAGACAACGTATCTAAAGTGAAAATCCAAAAGGCTTCACGTTGTAACAGCAATTTATCAAGATTCCCCATCTACAAGATCGTAAAAATATGAATTAGTCACTAAATCAAAAACAGCATAACAATAACAGCAATCAACAGCATAACAAATGATGTATCAATGGTGATTGATACACTGAAGACGCACTGTTTTTACTTTTATTTTTGATTTTCAAAAACATTAAAAGCTGGTGCTGATCCGTCACCCCAAACCTTTGAACAAATAAAAGACATGACAATAAAAATATGTAGTCTCTCACACTCAGTAATAATTCAGTGACATAGTAAATGTTATACGTGAACAGGTTTTGTGTCCAACTCTAGCTGGTCCTGGTCTTGACCAGTCAGAATCCAAGACCATAACTCTCCATTTTATAACAGCATTTATCATATCATCTAACAACTGTACATACAGGCCCACAGTTCAGCTGAAGAAAAGCAAGGCGCTGACGACTCTCTGGGATTCCGACACTTTCCTTTTGTTGTCAAACAGAATCATTAAACACGCTCATTCCCAAAATACCCTGGTGCGCTGTTATTAATTTATCACTTTGGAGTTAACTGTGCTCTAATACACGTGGCCATAGATGAATGGCAATGTGTTAAATTTTGTTTGAATTTGGCTGCTATAAATTATGTAACCCTGGATTCTGGAAGCTTTGTTGCTTCTTTTAAAAGCTCCCTCAATGGAGGAGCTCACATACATAATGCGAACCGTGCTTTACTTTTATAATGAGGTGACCAGGAAGGAATGCGGTTTTGGTCGTGTTTTCCTGATTTTCAGGCCTCTTGTCGTGACTGACAGAGAGTCACCATCGCTTTTCTCCATCCGAGAGACAAAAACAAGCCAGCGCTTCTCCCAGGAAAGTGGGACACTTCATCCCATCATGGTTTTAGCTCTGATGTTAGCTGTGATGTCTCAACAGGCTGGTTTACAAAATAAATAAATAAAATGAATAAATAAAAAAGGGGGCGGGGGCGGCGCTATCAGAAGTTGATCGTTGTGGCTACGGCAGTCTTTGATAGGCTTCTGAGGAGTGACAGGACTATTTTTCCCCAATGCTGCTTCTGCGAGACGGCTGGAAGAAAAATAAATAAATATCTGCTTCATTTGATTGGTCTGAACAGACTGTCAAATGTCAAGCTGTTATCAAATGCAAGATGTGTGTTTTTTTTTTTTTTTAAAGATAGATGCTGGCAGAGGGGGAAAATGTACACCTATGTCCCAGACAGGGTACTAGATGTTCAGGCATCATGTGTGGCCCCCAAAACTGGAACTTTAAAATTTACTGCTAGTAAATAATGCAACAAATAAAGGAGCCAGTCTTGCATTTATTTCCACATCCATTTTCTGCTGTATTGGGTTAAATATTACACTAAAGATGGAAATGTAGGAGTGAATTTTAAATCATTCCATGTGGCAAAACTAATTTCAGAACATCTGCTAGCCTTAAAGCAATCACAAGTTTCAAAAATATTTTATTAATTTGCATATTTTACTTGGACAGATCATTAAGGGGGCTAAATGGTTTTCCTATTTTTAATATGCCTTACATTTAATATTCTATAAACTTTAATCGTGGTCCTGTTTACATTCACAATGGAACCTTATTAAATAATGTAATGTAATAAATTATGAACATTGAGAACTCTGGGCTCAGTTGAACATCTTTTTTGGACAAGCTTTTAATTAAAAGTATGGTGAGCTGGTTTTACATTTGGTGTTATTTGTACTTTTAACCTATCTTGATATATAATTTCTTTTACTGTAAAGCACTTTGTGACTTCTTGTCTGTGAAAGGTGCTACATAAATATATTTTTATTTACTTGCTAACTTGATTGCTTGCTTGCTTACATTAACAGTAGAACCATTAAAACTTCAGTAGTTGACCATAAACACTTTTTTTAATTAACAGTTTACTCAGCAATTTCATTCATTCATTCATTTTCTTTTCGGCTTAGTCCCTTTATTAATCCGGGGTCGCCACAGCGGGATGAACCGCCAACTTATCCAGCATATGTTTTACGCAGCGGATGCCCTTCCAGCTGCAACCCATCACTGGGAAAACTCAGCAATTTATTTATACAAATGAGAATATAGAGATTTACACTGTTATTTAAAAAAAGTACCAGTATTTAAATAACACTGTTGTTTGTCCTTTCTACTTAAAGAATCTTGGAAAAATGCATATACTGTAAAAGAAGCAGCACAACTGTTTTCAACAATGATTATAAGAAAAATCTTTCTTAAGCACCAAAACTGTCTATTATCATGATTTCTGAAAAATTATATTACACTGAAGACACCAAAGATTACTGATAATTCAGCTTTGCATTTACAGGAATTAATTAAATTGTACAGTATCAGAAAATAACTGCAAATCAATTCCACAATAATTCCATTTACCGTATTTTTTAGTTAAATAAATATTTAATAATAATAATAATAATAATAATAATAATAATAATTTCTTATATTTATATAGCGCTCTTCTGGACATTCACAGCGCTTCACACATTTTTGAGGAGAATCTCCTCATCCACCACCAGTGTGCAGCATCCACCTGGATGACGCAAGGGCAGCCATATTGCACCAGACTGCACATCACACACCAGCTGATTGGTGGAGAGGAGACAGAGTGATGAAGCCAATTATCATATGGGGATGCATAGGAGGCCATGATGGACAGAGGCCAGTGGGCAAATTTGGCTAGGATGCCGGGGTTAAACCCCTACTCTTTTTCGAAGGACATCCTGGGATTTTTTACGACCACAGAGAGTCAGGACCTCGGTTTAATGTCTCATCTGAAAGACAGCACTCACTGAGCAGTATAGAGTCCCCATCAATATACTGGGGCTTTAGGACCCACACAGACCCCAGGTTGAGTGCCCACTGCTGGCCACACTAACAGCACTTCCGGCAGCAACCTAGCTTTCCCATGTGGTCTCCCATCCAGATACAGCCCTGCTTAGCTTCGGCGACGATGTTAGAGTTGCAGAGAGCTAGTTGCCGGCTAAATGCAGGTTTTTTTGAGCAATAAAGACTTTCAAAAACATTTAATGAATCTTACTGACCCCAAACCTTTAAACAAGTACATGAAATAGCATAAAACGACATAAAACAGTGGTTTGTTTATCGGACTCATCGTTTCTCTAAGGCCTTGACATAGCCTTAATAGACTGCAATATAAGAAGCAAACAGCGCCTTTGACAAGTCACATAAAATATAAACAAATACAGTACCTCAAAAAAGACATCTACTAGAGTTTTTTTTATTAATAAAGCCATACTGAATACTCAAAAAAAAAAAATAAAAAAAAAAATAAAAAAGAATTTCAGAAAAGCTGATTAAAAAAGGACATTTTATTGGCTATGGGTTTTGATTAAAATAAATGTTAAATTACTGAAATCCCATGCGCAAGAATGACTCTACGGTTTGCATTTTGAGAGCCGCTGTGAACTCCTTGTCCTGCTCTTTTCATTCTCAAACAGTTGTGGTGAGTGTGGATTCATGCGCAGAGCTGAACTGGCTTGCGGCGGTCCTGTCAGAATCCTGACACTCCAAAGACTGTCCTACTCAGTGTTTACACTAGAGGAGCCTCATGTCTTCATCTCGCTGGACTGGGGGAGACTAAAAAGAGAAATTTATCTGCAAACACACTTCTGATTCTTGCAGTCCACAGAAAGATCATCTAGGGCCATGTACACAACTGCTCATGTGAGCGAATGATATATTGTGATATACTGCCCCGCTGATGCTCAGACAGCCTTAGTAATAGTATAGTTGGTACTTTATCCACAAATATATGTTTAGTATTATAACACCGATCCTCTTACTCTACAATATAAAAAGATGTAACTTTAAAGGTTATTTACAGTTCTACATACACAGAAAAAAAATGATTCATTGGATTTACTACATTTTATTAAGGTAAGTGGTTGCAAACAAATTATATGGGCTGAATTTAAACAAATTAAATTTAGTAATTTATTTATTTACTTATTTTATTTAAATTCAGCCCATTTAAATTGTTTGCAACCACTTAGCTTAAAAAAAAAATTGTAAATCCAACGAATCGTTTTTATTCAGAGAATCAAATTGTTCTGAAGTACCATTTTATGCTGAATTATTTATGTTTTAGTTTAGTTTCTTTAACAACAAATCTGTAACTATCAACACACCTCATTGCTTGTTCTCATTCTAAAATGTTTGTACATTTTAACTTTCAAATTATAACTTATAAAAGAACTTATAAGTGTGAGCAGCTCTGTTCCTCTGTTGAGGACACCTCATCTTGAATTCTACAATTCTATACCACATTCCTATTAATGTAAGAGCCCATGGTTTCACATCTTCTTTTCAACACTATAAAAAGGCTCATATGCGGTCTGTTTTTGCTATTTTGGGCTTTCATAATCATACTTGTTTTTACACAAGCAAATGGAAGAGACACTGTGGTCAGATTAATCAAGACTTTAATGTACCATCAAGAGCCACGAATATAGATTTTAGTTTTTCCTGTATGTTTTTTTTTTTTTTTACTCTAAAATCAATTAGCTGTTCATTTGGTTTTACAAACAACCAGTAACCAGTGTTTTAGCTAAAATGTTCTGGTGGTTGCAGCTCATTTACATTTAAAGAGACTGTGGGCTTTTAGAGCTGAAACATCACA
Organism: Danio jaintianensis; assembly: GCA_903798115.1. Classification (NCBI taxonomy): domain Eukaryota; kingdom Metazoa; phylum Chordata; class Actinopteri; order Cypriniformes; family Danionidae; genus Danio; species Danio jaintianensis. The sequence continues at coordinate 10,285,465 of CAIGQV010017602.1, read as the reverse complement.
CATTTATAAAAAAAAAAAGGGGGCATAATAGGTCCCCACCAGCAAACAGTATTGCACTGTTTATTCAAATCATGCCCTGCATTTTTGTCATCTGCCACTTTAAATGTTTGAGTTCTTTAACATATGAGTCCTGACTGGCTGTCAATGTATTTTATCATCAGCTGAAAATAAAGTCATCCTGAAAGTGTTATATCATTCCTCTCTAGCATTATCATTTGTTTGTGGTGTTGACTTTGTATTTTTTAACGTTCATAGCAATTTTATTTAGACATTTATCATTATAATTCCCATCCATGATGTGAATGGGTCTTTCCGCTTTGAATTGGATCTCCATTTTAGCAGAAAAGGAAATATCAAGTCATTTTTTTTTTCATATAGGCCTATGAAAAAGCTCAATGTTAAGTTTAATTTAATTGAATCTCTATTGAAAAGTGTAAGTGGGGGATTGTGTTTTATTTATGTGTGTTTTTTCCTCCTCTTCTCCTTTCTTTGTTGCTTCTCTTCGCTCTCTCTGACAAAAGACGCCAGCCTGCCAAGCAGAGCTGCTCTGGGACGAACCTGTCAATCACAGCTGACGGCACCCTGACAACATGTACGTTAAAAATTAAACTAGCTCTCAAAGCCGGCGCGTGACAGCCGAGCCTTTGAAAGTGGCTGCAGTGCTCAGCGACAGAAAAGGCAGAACGAGAGAAAAACATACTAAGAAAACAACAGTGTGATGGGAGTAGAGAGAGAGCGAAAGAAGGGAAAAACAAAAGTTAAAAGCGAAAAGAATAAGAACCGCAGTATTGATGGTGGGAATTGGTGTTATTTCCCTGCCTTTTTTAATTTGGGGATCTTCTCTGAGGACCTGCAGGCATTTCCAGGGATGCTGCTGCTGCAAGTCGCTCGATTCTTCAGGCCTTTCAAACAATCTCAAAGTTCTAACCACTTCACCTCGCTTCAGCTTACATACGCTGGCATGACCCAGACCGCTGTCAGTCTTTCACATGATCTGAAATTCAGTTCAATTCATCTTTATTTCTATAGCGCTTTTACAATGTAGATTGTGTCAAAGCAGCTTAACATAGAAGTTCTAGTAAATTGAAATTGAAACTGTGTCAGTCCAAGAGATGCGGCTCCTACAACGGTATAGCAGATGCATTTATCAAAGCTATAGAGTTGATGTTTCTATGCAAACATATTATAAAGGTAGGAATTACATTTGCATGCTCTCCCAGTGTTCGTGTGGGTTTCCTCCAGGTGCTCCGGTTTCCCCCACAGTCCAAAGACATGCGCTATAGGTGAATTGGGTAAGCTAAATTGTCCGTAGTGTATGTGTGTGAATGGGAGTGTATGGGTGTTTCCCAGTGATGGGTTGCAGCTGGAAGGGCATCCGCTGCGTAAAACATGTGCTGGATAAGTTGGCGGTTCATTCTGCTGTGGCGACCCCAGATTAATAAAGGCACTAAGCCGAAAAGAGAATGAATGAATGAATGAATTACATTTCAAAAAACTTTTTCTGCAGCTTGTTCAAACTACTTAGTTAAAATGAGCTGAAGCAACACAATTCTTGAGATTTTTTTGAGACAACTTAATTGTTTTACGTTCAATCCACTTGCATTTGTATAAACAATTAAGTTTTAACTTAATCTATTTGTGTTGGGATTTTGTGGAGCATTTTTTTAAGTGTTATTAAATATAATAGCTATAGCTTTGTTATACATACAAAATAATTAGATGTTACTGTACTTACAAACTATACTTTCAATTTCATAAATACAACAAAGATAGTTGGATTATATTAGAGAAGAAAAGGCTATTTCAGTATTTGTACATACAAATTGTATATATAATTCAATGTTGCTTTGTCTTGTAAATAAGTTGTGAAAGAAGTGTTTCAACATTATTACAATTTACAATATCCACATTATCTGAATGCTTGGGAAAAACCGTATCACCGTTTATATTTGCTAGAATTTGCTAAATACAACTGAACACACTGGTGGGCTACATCCCACAATGCAAACCATGACACATGAACCAGCAGTAATTTTCCACCAAAAGCAACAGAATTGCATAAAATCCTTTCTAAAGTTAAGAATGCTGATTTTAAAAAGCAAAAATCTCATCTGAGTCTACCTGGACAGCAATTTACAGTTTACACATGCAACATCAGGTGACAAAACTGCATACCACTCTTACTATATCAGCAGTATAGCCTATAATTTATGCACAATTCACACATTTTCTGTATGCTTGGAAAAAGTACATCAATCATTACATTTGCCAAAATTAACTAAATACAACAAAACGCAATGGTACACTATATTTAACAATGCAAAGCATGACTCATAAACCAGCAGTAACATTTGTACACTGTAAAAAAAAAAAAAAAAAATTATGGTAAAAGGTAGTAATGTAAATGAAATTTCAAAATGACGATAAATTACCATATCTCATTAATTATAGTCATACATAAATGTTTTGAAGTACTAACATCTACACAATGCAGCTTTGTTACACAGACAAAAATACAACCATAAGCAAGTGTGGATGAGAAAGTCATATAATGAACCAATGCTCATCACAAACAACTTTTCCCACAAGCAGAGAAACATACTAATATATAGAAGGGGCTCAGTTTCATTCACACAACTACTAAACACCATCACACATGACACTAAAGTAATGCAATAAACATTATATATCAACATTACATGTAACATAAAACTCTACTATGCATAACGGATGAAAAAAAAAACATAGTAATGTCAACAAAAAAGCATATAAATTGAAGTGTCATGCAGCATACTGAAAACAAGATTTCTTTAAATCTGTTCTCAAGTTACTACTGTACATCTCACAATGCAAAGCCTTATTCGTGAACCAGAAGTAAACTACATCTCTTTAAATCACTTATGTTAAGAAAAGTGAAGTCAAAAATCTAATATCTTACCAAAGGTCCACTCACAATTAAAGTGCACATGCAACATATATTTTACACACACCATGCACAATTTCTGCATGCTTGAATAAAAAAAATCATTGTTTGTCAAAATATAAAAGAACACATTGGCATACTATATTCTACAATGCAAAACATGACACATTAGTCAGCAGAAATGTTTAACTAAAGACAACATGTATTTCTTAATCCCTTCTCCAGCAAATTAGAAAAAGCAAAAGTCTTACCTAAGGTGCTTCACTGGACACCAAACACTGAATTGATCATGGAAGCAGGTGAGGTCATGTGACAAACTGAGTCAGGTCATGTGACATTTGAATGGTATATCGCCATACTACTCTTACTGATTCAGCTGCATTTTATGCACAATATGCATGCACATTTTCTCTGATTTTCTAATTCTCTAACACATTTTCTAAAACCACATCACTTATTGTTATTTTAAAATAATAATAAAACAACATGGCAACTGGCATGCTATAGCCCACAATGCATTGTAAGATATAAGGGTAATATTTAAGCAAAAACAACAACTCTTTAAATCTCTTTTACGTTAAGAAAATTCATTTAAACCAGGTAACAAGGTAACACACAATGAATTACAAGTTAGCATGTAGCATTTCTTTAAAAATCATGTTGTAGACAAGCTTGATTACTAAGAGAGCTTTTTGCATATTATTATTGTCAATTTTAGCTGCAAGGACATTTATTCATAAAAAACTCAAAAACATGAAGACGGTTTTAAGAAAATGTTAAATACATTTCATATTTATTTTATAGGCAATTATGTATATATTTTGTTCTCATGGCTGTTAAAAAATAGCATCAGTTCAAAGCCAAGAAACGTGTTACGTGTCCAACATGCAACACCAAAAACAAATGGCTTTTACATGTGTGCACATATCTTTTGTGTGTGTGTGTGTGTGTGTGTGTGTGTGTGTGTGTGTGTGTGTGTGTGTGTGTGTGTGTGTGTGTGTGCGCGCGTGCGTGTGTCTGTGTGAATGGCCTGCTGTTCTCCAGGTCGGCTCCTCACAGCAGCTGTTTAAAATGACCTGAGTCTGAGCACAGAACAGCACCTGCTGCCGCTGATAGGATTTCGAGCGCAGAGAGATGATACAGCCAGTAAATACATATTTGTCTGCGCACTTCTTCCAGGAATCATTTCACAAATAAATAGAGAGAAAGAGAGACTGTAGAGAGCGACAGTTAAAGCTCTACTGCACTCTAGTGGCGTGAAGCGGAAACAGACTGAACGTTCAAACGGCTCCCTGTTGGATGCAGCAGCAGATTCATGTGATTGATAACATCGTTTTGATAATTAGTAATTCATGATTTTTTAAAAGCCTTATTAAAATTTGCATCATGTAAATACTCTGCAACAACAGGTGTCTTAATCTCCATGCTTTTGCACAGAACGTATTATTTATTTAAAAGTAATATAATGTACAACAATAACAGATAGGTCAGTTAGTTAGCGATCAACTAATGATTGTATTAATAATTATACAGTGGTCAACATTTGAAGTGGTTTAAGACCTTTCATCGAATTTGTCCTAAAACTATTAAACAACACCCATTCTTGCCTTAGGACAACTTTGAAATATTAATATTGAAAAAAAAAAAAATATATATATATATAAAGCTTTTCTTTAAATATTATTATTATTATTATTATTATTATTATTATTATTACCATTACCATTTTTATTATTATTACATTTGCATTCAATTTTGTCAAATGTTATATTGCAAGAAAGAAAACTGAAATAAAAAAAACATGGAAAAATGTGTTCTCTATGGAAATTACATTCAGCAGATTTTAATCATTATTAATTTGCATTGTTATATATACCATCATATATAATTGTCACATATTATATTATATTAATAAACACTGTAATATTCTATTATGTCATTTTATATTTAATTGCAGCAGGGAAATTGAAAGTAATAATCAAGCATTCTCTATGGAAATAAAATGCTTAGATATAATATGTTATATTATATTATATTACATTATATTGTATTATATTCTATTGCAATAATTAATCAAATTAAATATTTTCTATAAGAATTAAATGCTGTTTAAATTTTCTTAATTACACTCCAACAAGAAAACAAAAATAATCTAAATGACATGCTTCAGTATTTTGAATCATTATCAGCCTATAGTTTTTTGTATTGTATCTTGTTATCACACACTACATGCCATTCTAATTTAACCAGACTGAAGGCTGAGTTTCCTGAACAGAGTAGTTTAGAAGAAAACAGTGCAGCACATTTGGGTGTTTAAAAAGGGGGTAAACAGTTTCATCAGTACAGTTTCATCATTATCGATCTGGGGACGAGCCACATACACACCCCATTAAGCGTCCTCCAGTGTATTATTAATGTGACGCGTAAGGTTTTTCAAACACTCTTTGAGAGATATGGAGCACCAGCACGAAGGTGAACAAAACATTTCATTTCAAACGCTACTTCATTTCAAACCACTCAAAAGGAATTTCACACTGCTCTCGATTTTCTTTTATTTCTTCATGCCTTCACTTGCTCCCATATGAATGCCCTATTTTTCTTCAAGCCTCGCGCTGCTCATGAGAACTGCTGTGTCCCTTTGAAATAAACACTCTTATTTATTGCTGGTTACAAAGCAAGAGTGGCTTCTTCCACTATACCAACGATTGCACATATTTATGTACTTGTACATTCAGAAACTCAAAAAACATAACATTTACATTGATAATCAACAATGACACCCGTCCCCAATCAATTATGATACTGTAACCATGCAAAAAAAAAAAAAGCTTTGAAGCAGATTTAATGTTTATATTAGATGTATATTCATATGGACTGATCAAAACTTAATATTTGGCCTTTCAGATAGCCTATGGTATGTTGATGTGGATTTTTTGTATAGTTGTGCTTGTAGAGAGTAAAACTTTTGCATGTGCACCTTGTTTGTTGTTTAATTTGTGATACATTTTATGCTTATTAAGCTTATTGAGAGAATTTGCAGGAGAATGATAAGCAAATATAAGTGGAACCAATGGCTTTTTAGGGTTAAAGATGAGATGGTAATTTTGGTTTTCACATCCAATTAAACGTACAAAAGGGATTTTATACACATAGAAAGCATATTAATCGCAAAAAAGTGAAAATAAATAAATAAATACACTGTCAAAATATGGGTGAAATAATGTTCCACCATCATTCTGTGTAACAAACAAACATTCTAATAACTTAATTTTTAACCCAAAAAATTTAGTTAAATATTAAAGTATAACCTAAAAATTTAAGCTAATTGTGTTCAAGTTCAAGTAAGATTAAAAAGATATTATCATAACCATATCAGATCAAATATACTTTTTACACTGAAATGAAGTCTTTTTATCATCAAATGTTTATTGTTCTAAAACCACCTGACTAGATTTTTATTTCAAAAACGTATTTTTAAGTTGAATTAAATGAACTTTACAACTCATTTCAATTTAAATGACATCAAGCTGACTTAAAGCATCACGTTGAACCTCATATGACTTAAAAGTTGAAGGTGATTAACTAATTTTAATAAGTAATATAAAAAATATAAATACAAGTACTTATTAAAATATATAAAATAATATTACATTTGATTATTATTCAAATTTAGCAAATTTGTTTTTAAATCTAGTGGTTTTAAGGATATACAATTTTAAGGTGATAGCAATTATTATTTTGGGGTAATTATCATTTTTTTTAATCATCAGATGATTCTGGCTCTACATAAACCTGCCAAGATTGTTGTTATATAATCACTGTTACAATTTAAGACGTTTTTCTAAGACTCTTTTATAAATCAAAGTAAATATTTATAATCGCTATACATGTTCCTCAGAATAAAATAAAGCCTAATTGTCATGATCACCAGCGATCTGGGACTCTAGAGATCGCTGGTGAACTACATATCATTATGAACTACATTTCCCAGCATTCCGTCACACACACCCGGTCATCACTTACACTGATCACTTCCGCAGCTGCATCCCGTTCACCACTGATTTATTGGACTTTAAATATACACTGCACCCGTCTTGTCTTTGCTCGTGCGTTATATGTCTTCTTGATTTCCTAGTCTGGTTCCTATCGGTATTGTATAGTTTGTTTTGTTTTGTTTTGTTTTGTTTTGTTATGATCTTAGTTTAATGTTTTGTTATTTTGTTACTTTGTTTTTGCATTATGTCCTGTTTTAGTATGATGACTCACCAATAAATGCACATGGATCCTACCCCTTGTCCTGTCTGCGATACCGCCAAACGTGACACTAATGAACAAGAGAAAAAACAATTACATGTTTAGTGTTTTGATGTTCAAAAAGTGTAAATAAGAACAACATTATTTTAAAGTAAAAAGAAAAGGGCATCATTTTAACTCATGACATTGCTTTCTGTTTACCTTCAGATTTTTCTCTTTAGATTTTCAATGTCTATTCATCATAACTCTATAGCTTCATTTGAATCAATTACAATTTTATAAACATTATCATTGTTATAGCTAATCAAGCGACGCAGCTTCTCAGCTACATTAATTTGACAAAGAAAACAACAAAAAAAGTGCTCGACATCTTAAAGTTGTGATTATCCTGAGTGGCCTGGTTCGCAGTGATACCTGCTGGGACACGAGCGCAGGCCTCCTAAATAAATTGCAAGTGGCCTTGGGCAAAGAGAAGAGCCGTCTTTTGATCTCCTTTACAACTGAACGAAGAGAATTTGCAGGCTGTCAATCAAACCCACAAGTCTTCAGAACAATGCCAACGACCTTTATCTATTTTTTTTTTAAATCACACATTTCATTATGACAATGCTCTCTCTCTCTTTCTCTCTCAGGTCGAGGGGCGCGCGATCAATAATTGATACGGTGCGGTGCGGCCGACTTTCCTCTTTTGCTTTGGAGCCCTTGTCACTTACTGATGTCAGAACACATTTGCTTTGATGCCAAATTTGAAGAAGCAAAAAATGGCATCATGTGTGATTATATATTTAAGGCTGCAGAAAGGTTGGGGTAGATGGGCAGCTTGGGTGCACCTTTTTCCCCGTGTGTTCAAGGTGTCTATTGAAGTTGCTCGTGTTGTTGCCAGACGCTGCCTTAAACACACGGATGCATTGTAAGGAGATTCCTCCTTCTAAAAGAGAAGATAAAACGATCCGAGTTTGGTTTTTGTCATGTGTCAGTAAACACAGAGGCTGTTTGGAGATGAGGGCAGATCACACAAAAGAAACGTCCTCTTTTAACTCGGAGCAACGGGGAAACGTCACGTGAGAGACGGCTGTCTTTACCTGGGCCGATCGGCTTCATCTGGAAAACACAAACCCAGTAATGCACACTCATGTTGGAGCAGGATAACTTGAGATGTGCGTTTTGAAGAATATAGTTAAAAGATGAGGACTGTCTGAATTTAGGATAGGCTGCTCTTTGTTTACACAACAACTATTTGAACTAAAACTTTAAAGTTATGGTCGTACATTTACACAGTAACAACATTTTGGGGTATGAAAACGCAGAAAAAATACAAACATATTTAAACGTATGTTTGAAGGCAGTTCCCAGGTACAATGAAGGCTAACGGGGCAGTGTGATGCTAATGACTCTTGTTCCTTTTCACACAAATGATATTTGCAGGGACATATTATTGCTAAATTATTTTGTGCAGTTTTTTTGCACAACACAAATAAATATCATAAAACACCTTAACGGTGTCTATTATTTGTAACCGAATAAAATGATCTATCTTCATCAAGGTTTATGGCATGGTCAGTTTGCTCACTACTGTAGCTCAGTGAGTTCAGTGAAGCATGGTTCAACAAAAGAACATTAAAAAAAACGCTTCTGAAAACACTATTGGTTGAGGTCAGCGGTTCACTAGGTGAACAGTACGATAAGCCCTGCCTTCTCGTGAATGTGTACAAGATGGATGTGTACTGTATCTGAATTATACAATCAAATGTACACTAAGAAATGTATTTCAGATTCGTAAAAAAGTAGATAGCTCCCTCTAGTGGATTTGTCATCTGAAATGTCAAATGAAACGTACCCAGGGCAACGTATTTTACGTTTCGCAAATATGTAGGGGTTTCTTAGGATATGACAATATTTGGCTGATAAACAACTACTGAAAGTCTGGAATCTGAGGGATCCAAAAATTAAGGAAATTAACATTAAATTGAGTTATTAGTAATGCATATTATATATCAAAATTTAATTTTTATATATTTACAGCAGTGATTCCCAAAGTGGGGATCGGTACCCCCCCAGGGGGTCGCGCAACAATGAGGGGTGGTCGCTTGGTGATTTCCAAAAATCTAATTCACTTTATTAAACTATTATAATTACCATATTTTATCCATAACCTACAGAAGGAAAAAATAGCAGTTAATAGTTACATAAAAAAACAACATGCAAATAAAAAGCCTTTTGGTTTTTTTGCGACCCCTGGGGTGATTACGTTATATTAAAAACACAGTACATATGATTTTATAGTCGCGAGTCACTGGCATTGTAATTTTGGGGCTCACTGGTGGAAAAGTTTGCGAACCCCTTGATTTACAGTAGGAAATGTAAAAGAATTCTCCATAGAAGTCGGTGCAATAGCCCAGTGGTTAGCACACTGACATATGGTCCGGAAGCGCTCCGGGCGTCCAGAGTTCGAATCCCGGCTCATGGACCTTTCCCAATCCTACCCCCTCTCTCTCCCACTTCACTTCCTGTCAAACCACTGTCCTGTCAAATAAATGCAAAAAAAAAAAAAGAATTCTCCATAGAACATGATCTTTAATAAATATTCTAACGATTTGGAACAAAAGAAAAACGGATCCATACCCAAAACATTTTGACCTATACAATGTCATTTTGGATATTACCACATATATACCCGCAAATATAAATACAAATTATCATCACATTTATAATGTTAGAATAAGAATGATTTCTGAAAGATCATGATATATTGAAAACTGCAGTAATCAAACTGAAAACTCTGAATAAATTTTTATTTTCAAAAATATTAAAATTGCAAAACATTATTTTCAGTTTTAATGATATTTCACTGTTTTTACAGTTTTTGATGAAATAGATGTAGCTTGGGTGAGCATAGGAGATTACTTTCAAAATAACACGACCTCAAACTTTTAAACAGTCGTCTATATTTTAAATAACAAATTTTCAACATAGTTTTCGTGACAGACATTATTAAACCCTCCGAAAGAAAAGTTTAAGGAAACGCCAAAGAAAGAAAAACAAAACTGCATGTAAACAAAGTGTATAAACTAAATAATAACCGCATCCATTATTTGACTGGCTTCAGAAGCGCCCCAATCCCTCCATTCTTCAGTGTATATTCCACCACTATTTCCTCTTTTAATTATCCTCCAAAAGAAAAGATGGAGCACATCAGACACATCTCCACAAAGCCGTCTCTGGCAGGCTCTCAGAGTGGCCGCCAAGCGGAGGAACCGTCTGGCGCAGCCGATAGTGAGGTTTGTGCGCTGCCAGGGACAGACAGACCCACAAAACAACAGGAGGATGATCTCTCAGCAAAGAGACCCTCGTCTTCCTCCCCCTCGCACATGTCCAGCCACATCACACCGTCCTCAACAGCAGATTAAGGCCTGCCTGCTCAAACCCACAAGGCTAATTGGAGAGAAGCGGCAGCTGCCATTCACTAGGCCACAGCTTTTGTCCTACAACCATAAAGTACTTGAAAATTACACATTTTCTTTATAAGAACCCAACGGCTTCTTTAAATACTCATATCTGGGACTGCAAAGTCTACTATATTGTCTGAAATATTAAAAATGAATGTTTACATGGGTGCTGTTTAATTCTAGATTATACATACAATTCCAATTTAATCCCATAAACAGGCTGACAGCGTATTAATGCATATGCAGTTTTGTCTATCAAAACATTGCAAGTTAAAAGAGGTTTCCTAAGTCCAAAGTATACTTAGGCTTTAATATGTATTTGTATATTTTGTACAGAATGACATGAAGCAAACTTCATCTGCAAAACATAATGTAAAGACCAAAATATGCTTCATTTACTTATGTGTTAATTTACTGATTTAAAATTACGCCTATAGATTTCTTCATATAAAGAAGCACATTACCAATCCTGCATTTTCTGCACCTCTGATTTCAATCGACAGTTCAGGCATTTAGGTAGTACTGCAGGCCCTGGATGATTCCTTCCAGTAAAGCACCAAGTTTCATAACTCAATGATATGGTGTCTAAACTTCATGTGATCATGTGAACTTTGTACTGATGTTCAGATGTTATTGCACTAAGCAAAGGCAAAAGAATTTCCAAGAAATTCTGAATTTCATGTTCAATTTCCAATTAAATTTTTTACGACGCTGTATGCTTGTAATAAAATTAATAACAAGAAAATAATGCATAAAATAAAATAAAATCTACAGCTGTTGTTGGACCTCGTGAAAATAAATAAATGAGATTAGAGTATTTTGCGCATTTTATGACAAAACAATAAAAAAAACTCATGTGAAATCACTGAGTTTACTGTCCGTGTCCAAAGCTTCTTTCTCCATCCCTTTCTCTCTCTCGTTTCCCTCAACTGGAGAGCAGCAAAAGATCTTAAGTGTTGGCTTTTTGTTTCTCCAGGGGGAACCAAGAGAGAAAGCTTGGGTTTATTTGAAGTATTTCGCCCCGTGTCGGGAGGAAATGTCTTGTAGTGCTTTCAAGATTACTATTTGCAAGGCTGTGATGTGAAAGAACCATTCCTGTAATGCAGAGTACACGTGCTACAATAATTGCTAACTAAGCCAAGAAAAAAGGTGGAAAAAGGAGAAGATCATAAAGAGAAGTACAATTTAAAGACCATTATCTCAAAAAAGATATAACACTGATAAATTATCTAGACTTGAGGTTCAAATGCCTGAGAGCTGTGTAAGTATATATCCACTGAAACAATATATTTTAATTAATGTAATCTTTTGAATTACAAAATTAGGAATAGTTCATCCCAATTTAAAAATGCTGTCATAATTTAAGCACCCTCTACTTATTCCAAGCCAGTTTGACTTACTTTCTTCTATTGAACATATAAGAAGATATTTTGAAGAAAGCTGGAAACCTGTAACCATTGACTTCAACAGTCAATACAGGTTTCTTCAAAATACCTTCATTTGTGTTCAACAGAGGAAAGAAACTCATAAAGATTCTGAACCACTTGAGGGAGTAAAAATTGAGTATATTTTCATTTTTGGGTGAACTATCTCTTTATGGGAGCTTGATATCTGCTCTGATAACTTCTGATGCTGAAAAGTATATAAAAAAAGTTACTTTTGTTAACATTTTAGTAGTTTAGTAGAAACAATTTATTGTCTGGGTTGGTGAAGTGAAGTGCAAAAAAAAAAAGTTGTTGGAGCAGAGAAGAGATGAAGGTGACATAAATCCAACACATAATTAAATTTGAAAACAAAAATAAATGTAAAAATCTTTTTGATCTTCAGCATTTAAGACCACACATAATCTATTTTGAACTTTGGAAATAAAATAAAGAAACATGAGAAAGTGGATACGAAAAAATAGGAAAACATTTAATAATAATAATAATAATAATAATAATTCCTTACATTTATATAGCGCTTTGCTGGACACTCAAAGCGCTTTACTCATTTTTTGGTGGGAATCTCCTCATCCACCACCAGTGTGCAGCATCCACCTGGATGACACGACGGCAGCCATATTGCGCCAGACCGCACACCACACACACCAGATGATTGGTGAAGAGGAGACAGATAGATGAAGCCAATTATTATATGGGGATGGTTAGGAGGCCATGATGGACAGAGGCCAGTGGGCAAATTTGGCTAGGATGCCGGGGTTAAACCTCTACTCTTTTTTTGAAGGACATCCTAGGATTTTTAATGACCACAGAGAGTCAGGACCATCCGAAAGATGGCGCTCAGTGAGCAATATAGAGTCCCCTTCACTATACTGGGGCGTTAGGACACACAGACCGCAGGTTGAGTGCCCCCTGACGGTCTCACTAACACATCTTCCGGCAGCAACCTAGCTTCCCCATGTGGTCTCCCATCCAGGTAGTGACTGGGTGCAGCCCTGCTTAGCTTCAGTGGGCGACCATGTGAGAGTTGCAGAGAGCTAGCTGCCGGCTAAAATGATAAAATAAAAAAATAAAAACTATTTAAATTTCAATCATGTAATTGATATCCCTGATGGGTTTACCTAATTTATTATACACGTACTTTATATAAATTAAATATATAAAAAAAATATATAAACTTATCTAATTTCCATCTTATATATTTTTTCTTGTATTCTTAAATTTTTTATTAGCATCTTTTGCTTTAATGATTTCACCTCTACCTGTTCGGATGAAAAATAAATAATCAAATAAGTGGTAAAAATTATGATTAGCAAATTTGCCGGTAAGTGTAGTAATCTAAAATAGCACAGAATCTTAAATAAATATATTTTTCATTTAATATATATATTCTTTTAATCTTCCATGTAATGTCATTTGTTTTCATTTTCCAAAATATTCATCATCTAAAATAGATTTGTGTGAAGATCAGACACGTTGATAACGCTTGTGACTGTCAGCTTGAGCCATCGACAGCTAAAGAAACAAAGCTCCAACCACAACTTCTCTCCCTCTCAGCCATGTTTTGAAACAATGCCGGAGTGGCTATCAAAGAACACTGTGGCTATTGTTTTACAAAAGCTGTCTTTCTCTGGAGTAAAACCACCCCCCAAAAAAAAAAAAAACAATACACAAAACAGAACGTTGCTCCTCATCTTGATGAAAGGAGAGATGTGGGGCCTTTGAAAACAACAGAAACACAAGGCCGACTCTCTTTGGCCTTTTGCCTGTCAGCTGAGGCGTTTGCTCACTGTCCTAAAGTTGAAACAACCATCACAAAACAACACAAACATAAACACATGAAATGCATGACCTACCTCAACACAGCCTTGCATCAGAGCGGCTCTTCGGGCTATGGAAGCAAAAAGAAGGCAACATATTGTCGGAGGTTATGTCAACACATTCGCCAACAATCAATAGTGTCAGAATCACTTAGATGAGCATGTCTGAAATGCACAGCACGGGAAAAATACACACCAGATGGACTATAATGTGTCCTGTGATGAAATGCTCTGTGATGCCGCTATTTGTAATAAATAATTCAGTCAAAATCTCCGGACTGAGCGGTTGATAAAGTGTCTGTCAAGCTGCTTTGCCTCAGTCTGAACGGAATGGGACGCTTGTGTTTGCCTGTAATTGCATATTTGATGGAGACATCAGAAAACAAAGCTACAGAGAGCCACTGCAGCTATAGGGATATAAAAACTGTGATGATGTCAAAGAGGATCATCATTGCAAACGGAAGGAAAGTGTAAAGGTAACTTTTGTATATTTGGGAAGATTTGATTATTCAAAAGAAAGTTAATAAAATGATGTAAATTTCATTCATAAAATGTTTCACATTTTGAAAATTGGATTTTTTCTCCAAATTAGATGGATGGATGGATACCTAATATGACAAATTACCTTTATATTTAACATTTTATTCTGTCTATATATATATATATAGAGAGAGAGAAAAAAATTCAATATAAATGTAATTCGATTATATGAGAAACTGTCTTACTGATGCTAGATATTTTTATTACACAGAATTTTTATTACATTTAACTATATATTTTTGTATTACTATTTTACAAATAAATTAAATACTATTGTTAAATACTAAAAAAATAAAAAAGAATGTATTAGGTTAACAAAACCTAAAATTAGGAAAACAAAACATGACTAGAAAAGAACCATTAAAATTGGAGAATTTTTTTGTTGCAAAGTTGACAAATGACAAACATCTTAAAGTAAAAAAAAATACTAAATTAAATAATATAATATTCAAATAATTTGTTTTAAATATTTAATTCTTTGTCATTAAACCCTCACATGAGCATGTTCATTTTAACAGACAGAAAAATCCTTTTCTTCTGGCACGTTTCCAAACCTCTCAGCATTCCAGTGTGTCCACCTGATGGACCTCAGCTTAAAATAACCCTGTTCAAGACACTGCCTAATGAAAAGTATGATTTAAATCAAACGACACTTACGCATTCTGTTAAAACTGTTTACATGTCATTTTTTCCTTCACATTGTGCCATATATAGAATGCCTTTTGTGGCGTGTTGTGAAAAGGTCATGGCTGAAACAGGGCTCGGTGTGTGTTGGTAAGGCTCGTGAGGTGAGGCAGATTTGTATAGGTAAACTCTAGCATTGGGGAATAATGGCAGAGTGGCTTTAGTTGTCTTTAGAGAAATGCATAATGGGAAAGGTCTGTGACGTTTTCAAAGGTAAACTCTAGTCTCTGTGACGGGCCTCTGGCAGCAGCGTTTCTACATCTCTAGAAGAGTATAAAAGCTCCAGCCGCTCCTCTGTGACTGAACGGCAGTACAGCATCCACAACCTGCTCTGCAACCATGGGGAAGGTAGGCGATCAGAACGGTACCACTAAAGTTAGTTAGCTAGGCTGGTTAAAACTGCTATTTGCACAAGACGGTATGGGAGTATTTGCCACATCATGGACGCATGCGATTCAGCAATTCAGCAAAAATGCACGCTGGTTTAAAGCTGGTGGGCATTGCTGTTCTTTGGCAAACCTGAGCTGGTATTGCTCAGCACTCCTGTTTTACATAATGGGGATCAGCAAACAGGATCCCATACCGGTTCCATCAGGTCAAACATACCTTGTGCTGGTGACCCAGATTTTTTTCAGCAGGAATCATTGGCTTAAAACAAATCTGGACAAACTAGGGAGAAGATGCTGTAGCAGAAAAAGATGCATCTCAAATTGAAATGTCTAGAAAAGTAGATTTAAAGTACAATTTACATTAATAGGTATACAATATAATTTGAATATATGATAAGTTTGGTTTATGGTATTTTGATTTGTAGCTAAAAAAGTAAATAAATGAATATACTAAATAATATACATACATACTGTATAGATATAAAAACACTTTTTAAAATTACTTTCATCTTCTACAATCAACTTAAACTGAAATTAAAATGGAATGAGAAAATAGAAAGCACAAGAATAGAAAGTAGAGGAATTGTATTATATACGATTATTGTATATTTATTTATTATATATTAATTAACTTGAAGAGTTCTAATGCAAAAGCCTAAAATTGTTATATAAAATGAGTATATTTCTCAGGTTCCGGCGTGTAGGTATTTTCACTTGTATGGCTGTGAATACTGTAGGTTCTTTTCATTGCCTTTAAAGTGAAATAAATACTCGTTTTAGAAGAAAATTTCAGTCACGCTATATTGTAAGGTAAAATTCTGACTTTTACCTCAATAAACTACTAATTTGCTGGTTATTAGTAGTAAATAAGGTAGTAGTTAGGTTTAAGTATTGGGTAGGATTAGAAATGTAGAATAAGATCATACTTTATAACTTAAGTACTAATAAACAGCCATTATCTTATTAATAGACGGGTAAATAGTGGGAATTGGTACTTAAGTAAAATGTTACCAAAATTTCAGTTATTTATTGAAAAAGTAAATATATTAAGTATAATAATAATTTTTGACAAAATGAATCAGGATAGTTTTTTCTGCCCACTGTACCTTATTTAATCACTGTCTTTCTGTGGTCAGATTGTCTTCTACGAAGGCCGCAACTTCCAGGGCCGCTCTTACGAGTGCTCCTCTGACTGCTCCGACACCTACAACTACTTCAACTGCTGTAACTCCATCCGGGTCATGGGAGGTCACTGGGTGGGCTACGAGAAGCCCAACTTCATGGGCTATCAGTACGTCCTGGGCCGTGGGGAGTACCCTGACTATCACCACTGGATGGGCTTCAACAACTGCATCAGATCTTGTCAGATGTTCCCCCCAGTAAGTCAATCAAACTGATGGGTTTCATTTCACACAGTTAAACACCTTCACACAAAAAAGCAACGTCAATCAATCAGTCCTTTGAAGTATTTCATATATGCAGAAGGAAAAAAAAACACAGGTTCACAGGTCCGCCAGGAGATTTAGTTATTTGAAATGGAGCAAGACACACCCGGATGACTGCGCAGCTCATCATCATTCCATTCATCCCTGCTTTTTTTATTTTTTGGCAGAGGAAGAATCATGACACTGTCACTAGAGTTAGTTCGACAAAAAGTGACTAAACGTCTACTTGAAAATCTTTGAAAGTTGTAGGTTTACAGCAGGAAGTCGTGTTCAAAGGCTCAGTTTTAAACAGCGGCGTCAAGAATGCAGAGCTTTGCCTCCCAAACGTTCTGACAACTGGTCTCTTGAATGCACTGGTTATTGACTCCTCTAAAGCCCTAAATGCTTTTTTTGCTCTCCACTCAACAGTACAGAGGAGCCTACCGTATGAGAATCTACAACAGGCCCGAGATGTATGGACACATGATGGAGTTCACCGACGACTGTCCCAATGTGTACGATCGCTTCGGCTACCACGGCATCTACTCCTGCAACTGTATGGAGGGCTTCTGGACCTTCTACGAGCACCCCAACTATAGAGGCCGTCAGTATTTCCTGAGACCCGGAGAATACAGAGCCTGCAACGACTGGGGTTGCATGAATCCCATGATTGGCTCCTTTAGGAGAATGAGGAGCAGTTTCATGTAAACGCTGTTTTGCCATTAAAGACTAATTAAAAGGGTTTTTGCATGCTGTCTTTTCTTCATTACACTCGGTAGCGAGAGTTTGTTCAGCTTGCCAGTTGTTTTTCAAATGAGAGATCCATTGATGTACTTGCCAGTGCACATCAATATAAAGACTGAATGTCTGTTTCAAGCCAAACTTGCCTTTTTAAATCTGACGTTCATTTTAGTCTCATTCCAAACCATAAAACGTGGCCATTTGAGAGGACAATTTCCATTCAATTATGGGTAACACTTTATATTGATGGTCTTCTTTAGACGTTATGTTGACTATAAGCAACTTTGCAAGCAGTGTTGGGTAAAAATAATAAATATGTAATATTTATAATAAATTCATTAATTAAAAAAAATAATATATATATATATATATATATATATATATATATATATATATATAT
>CAIGQV010017602.1:10248871-10267302 GCA_903798115.1 Danio jaintianensis | reverse complement strand
CACAGCGGGATGAACCGCCAACTTATCCAGCATATGTTTTACGCAGCGGATGCCCTTCCAGCTGCAACCCATCTCTGGGAAACATTCATACACACTCATTCACACACATACACTACGGACAATTTTAGCTTACCCAATTCACCTATACCGCATGTCTTTGGACTTGTGGGGGAAACCGGAGCACCCGGAGGAAACCCACGCGAACTATATATATATATAGTGACTTAAGATTGTAATATATTACTTTTATCCCAACACCATTTGCAAGTAAATGTCAACTTGCACTAATCCTAACCCTATTCTTCTAATGAGAGTTACCGGTACATTACAATAATTTATAATGTTATTTGTTATCTACAGAATGCCTAAAGAGGAGCATTAAAAAAATAGCATAACCAAATGTTTAATTTAAATCAACTCATATTCCAGCTTCATGCCATTATTTTAATCCTCATTTATGTGCCCCGCCATTTACATCTCTAAACTAAAAGCAGAGTTTGCAACTTTTTTTGTCAAGCACTGAAAAGTGCAGTGGTGCTGTCTTTGAAGAGAGAGAGATAGAGAGAGAAAAAAAAGACACAAAGGGGGGCACACGACGGCAGATCTACAATCGCATCCAGTCTATACAACACATTGTGCTGACCAGACAGAGTTTTGTGAGTCACACACAAAGCCCTGATCCATGCCGGCTCTATAAAGAGGTCCTGACCTCAGAAATGGTTTGGTCTGCTCAGAGAACAGTCACAATGTCCAAGGTAAGTGACCAAATTGTGCCTGTAAATTATACAGATCGAGATGTTAGGACTATGCAACTGTTAACCTGAAAGCCTTTATCAAAGTTGATCATACGTTTTTGATAAAATAACTAAACTAAGAAGTTATGTTGATGGTCCCCTTTATTGTTTTGTTGATTATATACTCCAAAAAACAAATGCTGGGTTGCTCCAGCCTAAATTTGGGTAAAATATGGACAAAACCAAGCAGAAAAATGTCACCCAACCATTGGGTTTGTCCATACTTTACCCAAATTTGGTTAAAACAACTCTAATTAGAGTATTAAGTAAGTGATAATGTACATCCAGCCAGTTGTTCTTAATCTGAGCTGTAATAGTTTATTAGCTCCCTAATGTATGCTTCTTTAATATATGAATATATTCACTAATGGTCAAGATGATTCGTAGTACTCGGATGAGCCTGTGTTATTAGTGTAATAATTGGCTGTTATATGGGAATACCATACAATGGAATGTTGTGATTGGCCAATCAGAATCAAGTATTCCGGAGAGCCGTGCAATAACAGTAGTAGTAGGTTAGAGTTAGGAGTTAGCATATTGAAACACTTGCAAATTTGCTTACAGTCAATAGAATACCTACTGAAGGACAATTCAAATAAAGTCTTAGCAGATATTAAGCAGACAGTGCTATTATTCCAATGACTACTAGTTAAATGGATAGTTAAGCCGAAATCATTTCAAGATCAAGTCATCATTTCCACAAAATAAGATGTTGGATACCGTTAGCCATTGAATTCCATAGTACAATATGTTTTTCCTACTATGGAAGTCAATGGCTTCTGGTTACCAACATTCTTCAAATATCTTCTTCTGTGTTCACTTAGCCTTGAAACCTCTTGAGGGTGAGTAAATGCTGAGAATTTAACGTGTTAGTTTAGCAAGTGTTAGCATATATTTAAGTGTGAGCCTACTAATACTCGAATGACTGTTAGTTGACATACAGTATATTTACTTACAGTATATAGTCAGCATAATGTTTAAAGGGGCCATCAAAATAAATTGTTATTTTAGTTGCACTCTTATTTAAGTTGCAATTGTACAAGCTTGTATTCATTTTGTTTAATGAACAAAATAATGGACTTGGTTGCAAATTCTGTTTTGTTTAACTTAAAGAGGATAGATAACAATAATAGTTAAAAAGTTAATAAATACTTATAGTGTCTTACAAAAATGTAATGTCAAATCATAAAACAGATTCTTTCAGCATAATAATAGTAAAAACAACAACTCAGACTTTCCAAATAAATTCAAACGGAACAATCTGACAGAAAAAGTAAAATTATAAACTTAAAGCCATGTCAGACATTAATGACAGACACTGACAAATGCAGACTATCACCCGTTTAGTTACATTATACAATCTGGCAAGCATCAATTTAGCATGTCTAAACTGAATAACACAAGCTCCGATTTTTTTTTTTTTTTCCAACAAAGTGTCCATTGCTGTCTGTCTGAGCGAATTGAGCTTCAAAGCATACCTGTAATCCTGTGTTGTTCTTTTATTCTTATTGACCAACAGATAACTTTCTACGAAGAGAAGAACTTCCAGGGCCGTCACTATGATTGCACTGGAGACTGCGCTGACATGCAGTCCCACTTTAATCGCTGCAACTCCATCCGAGTAGACAGTGGAAGCTGGGTGGCCTACGAAAAGCCCAACTTTTCTGGATACCAGTACATGCTGTTCAAGGGTGAATACCCCGATTTCCAGCACTGGGCTGGATTCAACGACTGCATTCGCTCCTGCCGCGTGGTTCCTGCTGTGAGTACTGTACAGTCAGCAGTAGTAGAAAACTGTGTTATTATTGCGAAAGTATCAATCAAAAAGCATGATGGTGATAATTCTACAATTTGCATCAAGTTATTTATATATGGGCTCAAGTAGTTGCTTACTGTCTTTTTATTGCTGCTTTACTTTTTTTTCAATTTGAGTCTTTCAAAAAATCTGTCAGACGTTTGCTGTATTTGTATGCCTTTTACTTAGTACCAGATGTGATGGCATCAGATTTCCTTGACACAATAATTGTTGAATCTTCCATGGCTGTATACTGTATTATCATATTTATAATATGATTGGCATTGATAACGTAATTGTGTGACCAGTGTCATACATGTCCTCTTTTAGATAAAATAAGAAGCTAAAGTGTGCTTTATTATTATTATTTTTTAAGAATTCAGAAACAATATTTCACAGTATTTTGAAGTGCCCATTTTCATTTTCATTCATTTGACAATGAATTTATAGTGTACTTTTTTACGTTGTACTTGCATTTTAAAACACTGGTATGAAATGACAGTTGTAATTAATTTATGTACAGTTGAAGTCAGAATTATTAAACCCCCTGATTTTAGCCCCCCTGTTAATTTTTTTCCCCAATTTCTGTTTAACAGAGAGATTTTTTTCAACACATTTCTAAACATAATAGTTTTAATAACTCATTTCTAATAACGGATTTATTTTATCTTTGCTATGATGACAGTAAATAATATTTTACTTGATATTTTTCAAGACACTTCTATACAGCTTAAAGTGACATTTAAAGGCTTAACTAGGTTAACTAGGCAGGATAGGGTAATTAGGCAAGTTATTGTATAATGATGGTTTGTTCTGTAGACTACTATAGAAAAAAAAATATTGCTTAAAGGGGCTAATAATTTTGACCTTAAAATGGCTTTAAAAAAAAAATAAAAGTGCTTTTATTCTAGCCGAAATAAAACAAATAAGACTTTCTCCAGAAGAAAAAATATTATCAGACATACTGTGAAAATGTCCTTGCTCTGTTAAACATCATTTGGGAAATATTTAAAAAAGAAAAAAAAATTCAAAGAGGGTTTAATAATTCTGATTTCAACTGTAGATACATCTGTAAATACAATATTGGCTCTAACCACTTAACCAACCCATTAAGCAAAACCATTCTTTAACTTCAAGTGTATTCTAACTCAATAGCAGCAAAATATTGTTTGACGCAAGCTATATAGTAGTTAAAAACACCTTCATGGTAATAAAAAAATACTGTTTTCAAACGAGTTTTCCTGTTTGAATAGTCACCTGGTCACCCATTGGTCAGATGAATAGATATAGGCCCACCCCAAACTCACACTATTGGCTGATCCAATGAGCATAACGTCTGCTTGATCAAACAATATAAAATATGAAATTGTAATGATAAGAATCAACTTCAAGAATATTTATGCAGACAAAAGAAAAACCATAGATTTTACCTAACAGAACACAATTTTTTTTTCTCCCACAGTACACTGGAAACTACAGGATGAAGATCTTTGAGCGCGCCGATTTCGGTGGTCAGGCAATGGAGCTGAATGAAGATTGTCCTGATCTGCGCCAGCGATTCCACAACGGCGACATCTCTTCAGCTAATGTGATGGAGGGCTACTGGATCCTCCACGAGCATCCCAACTACACTGGTCGCCAGTTCTTCCTGCGTCCTGGCGAATACAGGAGGTACATCGAGTGGGGAAGTCCAAGTCCCACCATCGGCTCCCTGCGACGTGTCACTGACCCCAAATAAAGATCCAAATCCACGCAAACACCTCTCCCAATGTGTCAACAGCACCGCCTGTCCATGCAATGACAATGTCTGACCTTCGGGCCTGTGGATCTGTCGTGCTCAATGTATTTGTGATGCTTCTTGTAATGCGGCGCAATTGCCGTTTAGCCTCGCTTTAAGCAGGGCTATCTGTCTTCTTTGGCATTGATGATTGTGCAAATTGTGTATTTCATCTGCACCCTTCCCTTCCACAAATACAACTGGAAATAAAGAAGAAATTGATTAAAATCAAACACGTTTGTCACGCAATGAATGAAAACATGTAAAAAAAATGTTGTACAAGCAGCACACGTCCATCGCCTTGATCATGCATGACGTCAGCTCGAGCCTAAGAGACAAAAGAAAATTATAAAGGAAATGGCTCGTTCTTTGAACAGAGTTATTAAAGAACAAAAAAAGGGGGTATCTGAGGATGGGAGCGCAGAAGACTTTTATAAGATCACATGATGTCTAGCAGACGCTTTGGGCCCTTGAAAGAGGCCCCATATTAGCAGCACATCATAGGGCAGCGCAGACTCAAAGAGGAAAAGTCAAAGTGGCCTGGTCTTCGCCCCGAGCATGCGGCTCTCTCTCAGAACACAAAACAAAACCAAGTCCATATCTCAGCTCATGCATTTTTCATAAGGTGCGCATACCCAGCTCTTTCAGAGATAAATATCAATTATTGAAATTGTTAATTAGAAGCCCGTAATTGGCAAAGATACAAATGAATAAATAACTTTGACGATAAATTATTGATTTTAAAAAAATGGAGCTCTGCAGGGAGCACGTTTCGAGTCTCTAAAGATCAAGGAAAGACAAAAAATATGAGTTTTCGCCTCTAGTAAAGCTCAATTAAAGCTGTACTGACTGTGAAAGTCTGATGGGTCGGTTCTTTCAAATTTCTCACTCAAATGCCTTAAACTCTCAAGTTAGACCTTTATGTGCTACGTATCATCCAGGGCAGTGTTATTTTAGGATCATATTATAATCATTTTTATATATTATATATTTTATTTGTAGTTTTTGTCATTTTTTATTAGTTAAGATTTTATTAATTTAGTGCATCAAGTTAAACAATGAAAACGAGAATTACTTTCTTGGCAACTTGCTAAAAGGTTTAGGTTTTCTGTACATGTCGTTAATAAGGCTGTTAATTTAATGCCTTAATTATGAAAAATAATGCAAAATAGAAATAGAAAATAATGCAAGCCAAAGACATCAGATTACAATTATTCCCCTAAAATTGTATGTATTTTGGTGCATAAATGCTCCAGTACATTGGGGTCTTTGATCAATTTAGAAAATGTAATGCGTTAATTGCTATCAAGGTCTCTGATTAATCTAGATTAATCAAAAATGTAAAATATAGGATTTAACTAAATATTCAGTGATAAAATAAAGAGATGTATGGCAATCTAGTTAAAGGGCTCTGACATCATTCGTTGATTTCTGACGTCAGACTGAGGTTGAGCTGATGTCAGGGTTTGTGATGTCGATATCTAGTGGATATTTGATACAATTATTTAATCATAATGAGAGCTGTTCACATCCGTACCCAATGAATCAGTCATTTGAATGAAATAATCATGCAATGACTTACTCAGTTAGACATGTAAGACTAAAGACAGCTTACTAAAGACAAACTAAAGGCAGGATTGGTTTCTTGTTTTGCATATTATTTCATTAAAAAACATATTGATGAATGAATACGTTTTAAAAAGAAAAAGGGTAGTTCAGGCAAAAGTAAAAAAAGAAGATCTGTCATTATCTGAAGTTGTTTCAAATATGTATGACTTTCTTTCTTTTACAGAACATACACACACGCACATACATATATAGCCATCTACTTTCCATTTAATATATTTCTCAATTAAAACAATGGCTTTCATTTCATTAGTTAGATTAATGAATATTTTGTATTGAATCAAACATTTTAATAGCTTGACAGCCCTATTTAATATATATTATTTACCATTTATTTCACAAAATAGTTGTAATTGGTTGGTTTTCTTTAAGCTAACTGTAATAGCTGTGATACGCAGATTAATACCAAATCAAGAATTATTTAGCAGTCCTAACATCAAAACTGCACAGGTAAAGTAAAATAAGCAGTGTTAGGGTCAACACTTGTATGCAAAAAATAAAAAAAAAATCTAATCTGAAAATGAACATAACCTTTGCTTTGCACATTTAGTAATAATTTCCCTTTCATACAGCGGCACCTGTATTTTCGTCTTCTGTTTTGGCAGTAACATTCTCCTCATTTGAGCATTTTTAACCTCTTTCATCCCAAACAGCCATTGATCATAGATCTTACACAGCAAAGTTGGAACACAATAACACATAAATAAGACTCTGTTTCTCTTCATCTCTGGATCTTTTTAGTTCCTGATGAAGGCTCATTGAGCGCGAACCGCACATTTTGGAGAATAAAACGAATTTGTGAGTCAAAAGGCACTGGCACTTTCATGGCAAGCTTCAGTCTTCTCACAGTCTCTTCTTTCCTAATAGCAACATAATTAATCCTCTGTAGTATTGTTTTCACTTTTTCCATGTCCCACTTAGTGCTTGGCAAGTCTCTTTCTATCCCTACAGAACAGCCTCTTGATGTTTCCAACACTGAACTGCACTTACGAAAGATTGTTAATCAAGTTCGGAATGGCCCCGATACTTGTCGGCTTCTCCAAACATCTTTCAGGTACAAATTAAACTTTCAGGTCTTTGTGGATCGAATCATGCATCCAGAAGCTGTTTGAAAGTACAAAAAAGACATTTATTCTACATACAAAAATTGTGAACATCTTCAGAACACCGTAAGCGTCACCATTTGGTGAAGCGATACAGCACTTTTAAGTACAGATAATGAGGCTTTCTGCAGCAGTTCAGGACAAAATGTGACCATCCCGGGTGAATTTTACAACAGCAACAGGGAAATGTTTTTGCACCGTATTTGTGATTAAAAAGCAATGAGTGAAAGAAAGACATAAAATGAGAGAAGTGATGCACAGGAAAACTGATTTTCCATTTGTTTTCTTTTCAAAAGCAGAATACAGACAAAACAGCATTTCCTTTTTAGTTAATAATACAGTTTTCCTATGTTGAATTGTATAGGTTGAACACTATGGTACATGACAATATTTTCTTCTATAGTTATCTTTATTAGTACTTATGTTATATTCTATATGAGAAGCACTATACCATATGAAAAATACTTTTCTGCCTAAACTTGAAGTTGTGTACACAATATGCTGCCATATTGTAATACAGATTTCTTATTTTGTTTTTTTAATGCTATGATTTGAGGGATTATTGTACTGAAATGCCACATTTTATTCTTAAAAATTACATAAATATAACATTGGCAATGTTCGAGAGGTCTCAGTATTGGAGTGGAAGTGTCATTGCTTTTATCGTGATCATGATACGTTTGGCTACTTTAAGCAACATACGCACAAATCATAAAATGACAACATGAATATAGCCTGCAGTTAAGTCCCTTATCCATCTCTGTGCCATTAATTGTTTTTGTAGCTAGGTTCAACTGATTTACACAGAAAACAAGACACGTTTATCTAAAAGTTGAGGTGATCTCTTTGGCCCTTGAGTCTAAAGTACGGGACAAACAGAGGCTTTAAAGGCTTCTTAAAGGGATAGCACATCTCCAAAAAATGGCAATCCAGTATATACTGTAGTGTAGGTGAGTTTTTTCTTCAGTAGAACATTAAAAAGATTACTTGGCATTCTTAGAGTTAAATAACAGATACAGGTAACACAAAACTAGCACCTGTGGCTCCTGAAAATACACTGAAATCTGATGAAGCAAAATGATCCATCTGTGCATTAAAATAGTCCAAGAAAATAATCGGCACAGAAAATAGTCCAGAGTACAGTAAAAATGATCATAAGGATGTATGCAGGTGTTTAACTTTCTACAAGTTGCAGCATCCAATATAAGCATACGTATCATTTTGATAAACAATACAACTCACACAACAACTTGTTAGTTTGCATTTGTCAATTACCAATCATTATAAATGCTTAAGACTGCTTGCAAGATCGTGTGAATAATGGAAAAAATGTTGCAAATAATAATGCAAGTAATGCTCAGTATCTTGTATAGACTAATCATTTCAATTGAGAGCTCAAAACATCATCAGGTACAATCGATATTAATTTTGTTTTGCCTCTATATGTTGTTTTTTTTAACTATGAAAGTGCCAGCAGCCATTGGTTTGAATTTAATACATCATCCCAATTTCAGCTAAAGAAATCTTATTTTATGCACTACTGAATAAAACAAAAAGTCACCTACATCTTGAATGGCCTGAGGGTGAATAAATAAACAGGTTTTTTTTTTGGGAGAACTATCCTTTTAAAGCATGGGTCTCAAACTCAATTCTTGGAGGTCCGCAGCTCTGCACAGTTTTGCTCCAACCCCAATTAAACATAGCTGATGCAAATAATCAAGTTGTTCAAAAAATTCTCAAACACTTTGATTAGTTGCATCAGCTATGTTTGGAGGTTTGGTGCAGAGTTGCAGCCCTCCAGGAATTGAGTTTGAGACCCATACTTTAAATATATGGGTTTGACTGCCCATCCTCATTTGATTTTCCAAACACACTGCCTGACGGGAGTCCTTAAATGGGTTTTAAGAAGGTGATATGCATTTGATCCATTTAGAAGCATTTACTTCTCAACTCTAGCTGGTGGTTCTGTATCCAGGAAGGAGCTGTGCCACTGGTAGATTTTCATGCAGATACGTCATGCTGCCCTGCTCCGAGAAATCCGCTGCTGTGTGGCCTTCGCCCCTTAACACCCACTTAGTAGTGAGTAGTCCTTCCAGCCCGACAGGCCCACGGGCATGAATACGGGCAGTGCTGATGCCAACCTCTGCACCTACAGAGCACCATAGGATCATCATAGGATTAAAAGTGAACATTTCAAAAATTATTTTATGTGTGTAGAGACTGATGGGAAAGAAATAATAATTACCAAGGCCAAACCGATATCCGTCAGCGAACCGTGAGCTGGCATTCCAGAAGACACAGGCACTGTCCAACTGCTGGAGGAACTGCTCTGCTGTGTCCTCTACAGAGTATGAAGAAATGCTTCATTAATGCTTGCTTTCAGTCAATTCACGTTCAGAAGTAATCACAATCTTTCCACTAGATGGCACTACAGCACAGCAATTTAAGTTGTCCTTATTAAAGCGAGAGCAGCTGTCAGTTTTGAAATTTGGGCTTGTGTTGAGAGTAAATATCAATAAATTTAAAAGGCTGACTTTTTTCTCTCTTACACAGTCAAAAAATCTCTACTTAAGCAGTACTGACACCAAATTTTACAGTTGTGCTCATATCTATATGCTGAAAGGTTTTACAAAAGGTGAAATATAAATTTGGCTGATTATATAATATAAAAAAACGAAAACTACAACTTTTTTTTCAGGCTGTTAACAGTTTTTAATTATGGAGTAACAAAAGGGATGACCTAAATCTTTTGATTCTAATATATACAGTGCTCAGCATATATGAGTACACCCCTTACAAATCTCTCATTTAAATTAATATTCTCTATAGGATGTTTTACAATATTATATTTGTGCATATACATTAGATTAGTCAGTACTGAAGCGAAATCTGGAGCTAGTCTAACGAAATAACTTACAATTACGGTCCAAAAATTAGTAGCCCAAATGTATGTTAGGGGGGAAAAAAAATAATAAAAAAAATTTAAAAAGAGCAAAAATCAAGAGAAACAAATAATATATAAAATGTTGTTGAATTGTTTTTTTGTGATACTTCAAATTAATTTACAATGAATTTAAATGCATTATCTTTATATATCTAAAGATGTTCATGTTAGGAGACTAAAATACTATTAAGTAATATACCCATTTAATAAATCTGTTTTGTTCAAATGTACCAAAATATATTACCTATATTCACTGAGAAATGGATAAAATATATTAAATGAAAATTCATCCACCAAACTCATTGATGATGAGCACTGCATATAGTAAAATTAATTGTCTGCATTTAATTTTCAGATTTCAAATTAGCACATATTTATATCAATAATCAATGGGTTTAAGATTTAAAGATCATTTTAAAACACTTGTAATACAAAAAAATGTTTGCAATTCTTAAGGTAATCCATCAACTGGGGAAGAATGGTGTAATTTTTTTTACAGTTCACCTGCAAAAACATTTGCATCTTGCCTTAAAACATAACAGTTTCACATAACAGTTAACATCAGCTTTAAAATGGATAACTATGAAAGCTTATAACTATGAAACTGACACACTCAAGTATCTAGATTCATGACATGCAACTATCTTCCACTACACAGCAGGTGTATGTTGAGCTTTACCGTTCTCAGTGACGATAACATCAGTGTGTGAGCTGCCATATTTATGGATGTGATCTATAGCCTCCTGCATACTGTCCACCACCTCGATGCAGCACTCCAGATCTCCATACTCTGTACGCAAAGACTTCACTTCTGATGGACTGAAGGTTAGATATGATGCAAACTTAGGGCCAGCGTGAATCTTCACCTAGAAGAGTCAAATTAACACTGATTTTAAAAATCATAATTACAAGTGTAGATTATCATTTTGCAATAAGCAAATAAAACCCTGTTTTTGGGAAAGAAAAATTGTTCTGAGACATAAAAGTTTCGAATTTTTAGGTTTCTTAAGTTTAGGAAGTTCAGGATTTCTTCTAAATTAATTCTAAGTGAAATTAAACTTTTATAAAATCACTTTCTAATCAATGCATCCTGAAAAAAATTATTATACAAAAATATTAAGCATCAAATAAATATGGACCTGTATATTACAATTTCCTTTTAAAAATGAAATATTATATATTTTTTAAAGTTATATTAAATGCCAATAATATCTGACAATATTATGGTTTTTCCAAAAAAATAAAATAAATAAATAAATAAATAAATAAATAAAAAACATCTGCTTGTTGCCTAGGTGAGAATTAAACCTTGTTAAAAAGCATTTAAAAAAAAAATCTTATTATTAGAAACTTTTAAACGCGTGCACATATTTGCATTACATGTTTTGTTTTTATTACCCTTAGGCAGAAACAGCCTTCTACAGAAATACATAAAGACAGACTTGGTTTAAGCACAAACCTAATTAAAGGCAACAGGTTTGAAACAAGTGGAGGGTGAGTAAATAATGACCATTTTCATGTTTGAGTGACTGTCCCTTTAAGAATGAATGAGATACTATGTATATAATTATATGGGGTCTTACTTGTTCTGTTCTCAGCATATCAATGATTTGATCAAATACTGGAGTCCTGAGAAGATCTCGATGCACCAACAGAGTTTCCATTGCGTTGCAGGCAGCAGGGTAGTCACATTTAGAGTCTCGGACTAGTGAGAGAAAACAACCATCATGTAATGTGAACTACTGTTGTCATAATACTGCAATTTCTCACTCTAACATGATGCCAAAAAAATACAATATTGCTTCAGTATGACAAGATTATTTCAATATTACAACAGAATTTCAGCCTGACAATCAAAATATCAAGTTGACAATAATAATGTGAAGCATTATAATCAAAAAAACAAACTCAATGGCTAATGGTAAATGTAGAAGAAAAAAAAAAAACATAGTAAATGTCTTACTGATTTTGATGGCTTTGTCAATACTGGCCTCGTGGTCCACATAGACATGGCAGATCCCCTCACTGTGGCCAAGCACAGGGATGCCTTTGGCTGCACGCTGAATATCTCTGACCAGCTCTGAGGAGCCACGGGGAATGATCAGATCTATCATCTTCTCCAGACGACACAGATCCTCCACCTCTTCACGAGTGCTCACCTGCCACATATCAACACCGTTCAATGACTTCAGGCTTTACATTTACAGACATACGCATAGAAACACAGTTTTACTGATCTAAAGGTTTTTTAATTATTACTTTTAATAACTTGACATTTATATAACAAAAGGTGTTCATTTCAAATAAATCTGGTTCTTTTAAATTTTCTATTCATCAAGAATCCTATAAGAAAAGTTTTCACAAAAATATTTAAGCAGCACAACTATTTTAAACAGTCATAAGAAATGTTGAAAAATTACCCTTGCCATCACAGGAATACATTTTATTAAGATTCACTAAAACTTTAACTTCAGAAGAATTAAGAAATCACCAATTGATGGATTAACTCTAGTTATCAATAAAACAAATACAAAAAAACATTTTATTTTTACCAATTGTCATTTTCTTTAAAAAAAAAAAATAAACCAATATTTTAATCTAAAATTATAAAGAAAAGTTATCAGAGCTTTATAGAACACAACAATATTTTACATTGAATATTTTACTCAAATGCATACCTAATAAATTCAGAGAGAGAGCACATTTTTATTTGCACTCAATGTTTTTAAAAGTGTTTCATTTACCAGCTGGATGGCATCTTTGACTCCATGTATAGACAGGGCTTCCTGTGCAAGCTCGTGCAGGATGCGATTGGTGTTGGCCGCCTCTTTGCCCCCTTTTAGCAAAAGAGCATTTCCACTGGCAATGGCTAAAGCAGAAACCTGTTGAGGCCAACAAAAATGTGTCATCAAGCAGATGTTTATAAGTTGTTTACTGTACAGTAAGTTTGAAACACTACAAAATATTTCAGGTTCAGTTAACAGGCCTCCCACCACCCACTGACCAACCCATCAAAAGCCTCTTTTTTTCTTTTTTTAAAAGATGCTCCTTTAGCAACTCCCCTAGAGTTCAACAGAAGAGTTTTAAAATTTTTTAATACATTCAGCCAATCACTGGGTCTGCCAGGAGCACTTTTAACTTAGCTTAGCATAGATCGGATGTGACCACTACCATCTCGGTCAAAAAGTTCCTAGTCATATTGACCTAGAAGATAGCAACTATTATACTATTATATATTATTATACTATACTATAACTATTAGAATGGATTAAAAAAATGGTAAAACTCAACTATTTCATCGTAGGAGTCTTGTAAAATGAGCCTATTTTCAAAAAAAGTGGAGTGTTTCTTTAACATACTCAAAAACAGAAAAACACAAACAAACCCAAGAACAAAAACAAACAACACTATTTATGTATAGATGTGCATTTTGTGCTGACCTGAGGCAGGCAGTCTGGCCGTGACTCAAAGATGACCAGCAGTACTCCTATGGGCACAGTGATCTGCTCCAGCTCCAGGTTGTTTGCAACACGAGTCCTGCGCAAAACCCTGCCAACACTGTCCTGAGAGGACACCGCGATCTGACGCAGACCGATGGACAGGCTGTTCAGCTTAGACGATGACAAACTGAGCCGCTTCAGCATAGCTGGAGACAGGCGACCTGTAACATCACACCAAAAAGGATACTTTGCAATATGCCACTTCAATAGGGGGAAAAGAATTCTCATTGCATATGGTTTGGAAGGTAGAAGTCACTTCTGGTTACCTGTGCTGACAGCGTTCTCCATGTCCTTCTTGTTGGCAGACAGGATTTCGTCTTTCCTCTCGGTGAGAAGGTCAGCCAGTGCACAAATGATGTCACTTCTCTGTGGACAACAGAATGATTAGATAGAGATGTAGAAATTTGTTTTTTTACCATTTCACTATTTTTAGATAGAGATGTTGTCATTAGATGGTGAACAGGAAGTTGCTGCAGACTTTTATTTCATTATAATGAGGTATTTTCTACTGAAACAGAATAATAAGAAGAGGTAGGGTTTTATTTTTGTGATCCTCCTTTCATGATACGAATGATAAGGGAGCGTGGCTAAGCAAGTTTCACCCAAAGCCGTCATAACAAAATATTGGCATTCCAGATTGAAAGCAAAGGGTTAGATTTGTATTAAAAATTCATTCATTCATTTATTCATTCATTCATTCATTCAAGAAAACGTATAAAAATAAAACAAAAATCAATCACTGTAGCTACTGTTTATACACAGAGTTCTTATGAGGTCAAAATGAAATAATTGGTGTTTGCAAAAAACTGAACATCATTTACAACATTCATTCATTTTCCTTCGGCTAAGTCTCTTATTTATCAGTGGTCGCCACAGTGGAATGAACCACCAACTATTCCTGCATATATTTTACGCAGCGGATGCCCTTCCAGCCGCAACTCAGAACTGGGAAACACCCATCACTCTCACATCCACACACTACGGCCAATTTAGTTAATCCAATTCACCTATAATGCATGTC
Organism: Danio jaintianensis; assembly: GCA_903798115.1. Lineage (NCBI taxonomy): Eukaryota > Metazoa > Chordata > Actinopteri > Cypriniformes > Danionidae > Danio > Danio jaintianensis. The sequence continues at coordinate 10,252,742 of CAIGQV010017602.1, read as the reverse complement.
ATGGACTGTGGGGAAACTGGAGCACCCGGAGGAAACTTACATGGATATGGGGAGAACATGCAAACTCCACACAGAAATGCCAACTGACCCAGCCGGGACTCTAACCAGCAACCTTCTTGCTGTGAGGCGACAGTACTAACCACTGAGCCACCATGCCGCTACATTTACAACATTATTACTTTTAATACACAGCCTTAGCAAATGGTCCTCTTATGCATGGTATAATTTGCTTAAAGAAACCTCAATGTAACATCAGGAGACATGGATACTAATTTTGTTTTGCCTGAATTTTTATGTTCGTTTCTTTTTGTGTCTGTTATGGCTATTTTATGGCAATATTAATAATAACAACAACTTCATAAATCAATAATTGATGATACATAAAACTTCTACAAGCCTTCTGTGTTTTTTTGAAGTATGAAGTAGCAATGGACTTTAGAATTTTATAAATTGCCAAGGACCACAGATGCAGCTTTAAAAAATACTTTTACTGGAGAAAAAAGGCACAGTAGGATTCTATCCAGTCATTTAAAATGGATGTTTAATATTTTAGCAAACCTGCTCTGGTTCAAGGGATGCAAGAGTCCTGCCAGCAGAGCGAGCCATTTCTGTCTGCTGTTCCACCGTGGGGCCTGTGGATGAAGAAAAGTGGCATCTTTTAACAGACAAGCATAAAGGAGTCACCAGAGGAAACCTGATTCAGCACTGCACATTCACCTGCTGGCTTGACCTCTGAGAAGAAGGTTCCCACTTTCTTGCCCTCAACAATATCAGTGATCACATGACCTGTGACTTTGGGGTGTGTACCATTAGCAATGACAACAGACGTTCCTCCTTGGAGAGCCCAGAGAGCAGCTTTTACCTAAAGGTTAGTGAATACATATAATGTTAGTTTCAATTATTAGCTGTAATGCATGACCAGATATCCTTTAATAATACCTTCGCTTCCATCCCTCCAATGCCGACCCTGGACTTTGTGCCATAGGTTATGGATTGCTGGTCTCCAGGGTAAAATGTGTCCAAGAGCTTGGCATCGTCTGACCCTGGTGGACTGTCGTAAAGGCCTGGAGAGAGGATCAAAAGAGCACAGAGTAAAATGTTTATGATTTCATTCCAAAATGAAAAGTCTGGCATTATTTCTTGGCATGAAATGAGCTAGACTGCATCAATTGCAACTACATTAACAGCAGTGACCATCTTAATCTTATTTTCTTTTTATGTAAGTGGCTAGCCTATTTACGTATTAACTCATTCATTCATTCATTTTCTTTTCGGCTTAGTCCCTTTATTAATCTGGGGTCGCCACAGCGGGATGAACCGCCAACTTATCCAGCATATGTTTTATGCAGCGGATGCCCTTCCAGCCGCAACCCATCTCTGGGAAACATCCATACACACCCATTCACACATATACACTACGGACAATTTTAGCTTACCCAATTCACCTATACCGCATGTCTTTGGACTTGTGGGGGAAACCGGAGCACCCGGAGGAAACCCACGCGAACACGGGGAGAACATGCAAACTCCACACAGAAACGCCAACTGACCCAGCCGAGGCTCGAACCAGCGACCTTCTTGCTGTGAGGCGAACGTGCTACCCACTGCGCCACCGCGTCGCCCTTACGTATTAACCATAACTCTTTATTAAAAATCATTTAAAATCAATAATCCTTATTGTTGTATTTTATAATATCTTATTGTATTTTATAATATCATAGCTAAGATATATTTTTGCCACTTACATAAAAAAACAAATCTGTTTGGTCATTTGTCAAAAAAAATTGTAATTTTAGACCAATTTATGTTAAGAAAAATGTATTTATTTACATAATTTATATACATATTTAAACACAAAGAATGTAATTGTTTAGATTCCAACTAAATTATGAATATTTAAAATAGGCACTATCCTTATAAATAAACTGTATTTATATGGATAGTGCCTATTTTAAATATTCATAATTTCGGAGTTTCAGCGTGTTTTTTTTAGAGACATATAATAATAATAATAATAATAATTTATTATATAATAATAGTATAATAATATAGTATTATATCTTTTTTTTTTTTTTTTTTTTTTACATTTTATTATACCTTTATTTTTATTTCTAAACAAACTTTACCAATGCACCAACATGTAAATATGCAATAGATACAGATAAATCCAACATATCATATATTGACCAATATGGTACTGATAAATGCATTAAATCTGAAATCTCACCCTCTACATCAGAAAGAGCGATGAGGAGATCTGCCCTCATTTCCACAGCAAGCCTTGCAGCAAGACTGTCATTATCCTTAATGCTGATAACCTACAGTATAAAAAGAGAAATACAGAGAATGAATGCAGTCTCAAAAGAGCAAGCTACAGAAAGTGACCCTTGTCTTCCCCAAAGCACATCATCTCTATATATCACTTCCCTCTAAACTACTAACAAAAAAATAGTTGTGATGAACAGTGACTCTATCTAGTGTATGAAAAAGCAGAATTCCACAAGAAACCACATTTGAAGCCGCAGCAAGTGCATGATAGAGCAAGCATAGATGAGCCCAGAGAGTAAGGAACAATAGTGTGAATGAGGTAATGTTAGTTTCCTTCCAGTTTCTACAGGAATGGAGAAAAACCCCTCAGGCTGCAATAGTGCAGAAGATAAAGATCAAGCCTCTATTTCTCTGTATCCCAGCATGCATCAGTAAAGGCCCCTCCCAGCATGCAGCTCCAGAAGGAAGAGGATGGTGGCAAGGCTGCTGGGCAGATTCTCTCTCCCCATTCATTGTGCTCTGTACCCACATTTACCCCCTGTAGGTCGCTGTTGGGTTCTGGGGGAGGCACCACGGCATCGTTGGTGTTGATGATGGGAACGATGTTCATTCGCAGCAGCTCGTGCAGAGTGCTGTTCAAGTTTCGTCTTTTCTGGTCGTCGTGGAAGTCTAGGTTTGTCACCAGGATCTGATACGATAAAACAAAACATCAAAACATATACAGTATAGGAGTCAGTACATCATTTTGCCCCTTTCTACCTCTTGAGCTTGCTGTCATTTTAAAATGAAACCATTAGCAAAAAAAAAGGTTGATATTTCCTATTTAAAGCTTGACTTTTATGTAGTTATATCATGTACTAAGACCACAGAAAACTCAAAACATAAAAAACAGACTTTGCTGTCGCACCATGGCTGTAGCAGGTGCAATGATATTACGTAGCGTCTGAAAATAGTCCCCAGCTAGGTAACTAGTTTACACCACTGCATAATCAATTAAGGCATGGTATGGCAACAAAGTCCCTTAATTGTTACGTATCTAAAAAAATAATAAACTCATTCTTTTCTTTTTTTTTTGAGCGAGATGCAAATGGTCTAATCTGATTCAATGATTCAATTCATTCTGATTTATGCTAAACTAAAAGTAGTATTTGCAGTGTCTCAGATAAGCATTCAAGGTAATCATAATCCAGTATTATTCTAAAGAAATTAATATTTTATACAATTATTTTATTTTTTAATAAAGTATTTGATTAAACAATCTAAATATTTCACAATAATAGCCCTTGACTAACAATAAACCTAAAACATACACTACATTTATAGAGGTGCATACTGTACAATTTAATTTTTACATGAATTTTTTTCCCTATTAATCTAAAACTTTATATTATCAGTAAAGAATACTCTTGGTACTTAGAAAAACAGACAGAACTCAAATATGGTCCAAGATCAAACCACCAACCATAAACTTGCAGTAGAAAAAAAAAAAATCTAAATACACAGTCAGACACAGAGAAGAAATCAATCAATCGTGATGAACCGCTCGAAAATTCAAGCATATATATATATATATATATATATATATATATATATATATATATAT
>CAIGQV010017602.1:10220409-10246515 GCA_903798115.1 Danio jaintianensis | reverse complement strand
TATATATATATATATATATATTATTATTATTATTTTTTTTTTTCAATCTAATATTTAATTTTTTGTTGTTGTTACCATCCCGTGTATGTTTATATGTAACCACCAGATTATAAAAATAAATGTTATACTATACTGTATAAAAGCAATAAAAAACAAAACAAAAAAAAAAAAACATATGCTGGTCTCCAAAATAATAATAGTAATAATTAACTCATATAATAATACCTGTGTTTTGCTTTTTTTTACTGCTGTTGTAAACTAATCTGTATGAGCAGGCGTAATAATAATCATATAAAGTTAATCATAGTAATAATTTTATGATCAAATCAGCTTCCAATGAAGTCTACTGTACTCATTTCATAATTAAAAATGAATTTAAAAAATGTATAAAAATTCATAGAAAATGTATAAAAATGATTAAAAATGTATTACATTAATGTTCATTTATTAGGACAAAAGGAATGTTATTATTGGCCATAATGTGAAAAATAATCAGCTTCAACTTAATGCTATTTGCCAGTATTCTGGCTATTTTCAATACTCTGGCAAATAGCATTAAGTTGAAGCTGATTATTTTTCACATTATGGCCAATAATAACATTCCTTTTGTCCTAATAAATGAACATTAATATATCTAAAAGCTAAACTCTGATGTTTTAAATGCCACTCTTAAGTGTACAGTAAAAATCTATATTATTAAGTATGAGACTAAAAAGATAATGTTTGAGAGTTTTATTAAAGTACTGTAATCTAAACTTAAAGCATCAACATAATTTCACAACTAGAATGACACAATGTTAACTCTGAAATGTCACTTATTGGGTGTTAGGTCAGTTAAAATGTGGTTTAATATCTTTATAAGCTCTCCTTAGCTTTATATTTTAATGATCCATGCAAAGCACAACAATGGCTGACATCAAACTACATTAACAATTACCAAATGCAGTCAAACATTTTATCTGACATCAAAGTCAATGCAATCAATTAAGTGAAAAGAAATACGGTTCAAGCCATTCACTGCTGCAAGCTTGTAAAGTAAAGTGCCCACCAAAGCCCCGCTGCATTCTTTATGAATGAAAATAACATAGTAAAGGTTGTCACATCAGCAGAGGCAGAGACAGCACAGCCAAACGCTGACAGGACAGAACTCAAACAAGAGCAGCGACCCAGTGAATGAGAGATACAGACGTGCTGAAAATTCAGAGCGAGCATTGTGAATCAAATCAACTACTTTAGATTGTAGCCCATTATATCTACATTAACATCTGTCAGTTATTGACTAGAATATATTATACACTAGTACAGACTATCTGTTTTGCCACATAATATCTTTAACGCTTTTTTTCTTTCTTTCAAGAGGTATGAGAAACTTGGTACACAACTACATACTTTTGCCTTGTGAAGCAGCTCGTCTGAATGTTTGCAGAGCATTTGGTCTTGCTAAAAGCCTGGAACAGGAGAACATCTTCTGGAGAGACATGGTGTACTGTAAATGAAACATAAATCAGATCAGACATTTTCAAAATTCTACACATATATTAACTAAATCAATTCAGACAGTTTGACAATTCGAGCAAGTTCCCCATATAAATAAACTGTATGAGATATTATGTGACATCATATTCATAAACAAAAGCTTGATGAACACCACAAACCCATATCTGACCTACATTCAATTCAGATTCGAAGTGAAGTTCATTCTTTGAAACTTTTCATAACATAAAGTGTTTATAATGAGAGTTTATGTGATTTTTATGTGGGTTTATTATTTCACTTGCCATTGTTATTTAATTTCGTGAGGAGATATTTAGACTTCTTAAGATTTAATAGCATGCTGTCAACAATAATATTTAACAAAATACGAAGTTCTTAATAATTATTCGTGATAATTTATAATAACTAACACACAAAATGTACACAAACAAACACTACAAACATGAACAACACGGCTTATTCCACTATTAACTTTATTCAGAGACACGCCGGATGATGCAAGAAAGAAAGATAAATGGTCTAGCGTTATATTTTTAATAAAACTGAACGTGTAACGCAATAATGTGTAAATATCATTATACATACCTTAATCTGTGCAATAAATATTATTTATTCAGCTCAAGTTCACTGCCACTGCTGTTCTTCGATGCCACATCAACTCTCAGCAGCTCCTCGCATGGATTCAGCCATGTTGACGTTCATCCACGTCGATACGCAACAAACGTACGCAACCAATTTTCTTACGTTCAGTGCCGTCAATTCACAAACCTATTTACGCTCGCATGATTTCACCGTTTACCTCATTTACGCAATCTGCGGTAAAATATACGGTTTTGTTTGTATAACAATTAAAACACTTATATCATACTATTAAAAGTCAGAATGTGCATTATGAGGTATTTTCGTCGGTATCTCGACCACAATGGCCAACGTTGTTTTATAGTCCACATGTGTTTGAATCTCATTCTCGAGCACTAGAGGGCGGTATCTTCATCTCTGACTGACGGGTCATCGACATTCCTGCAGCAGGTCGTGAACAATGAACTATTCTCAATGCTGATATTTTGCATAGTTTTCTTAGGACTTTGGAGATGGTGACCCAGTTCTGCCTCCATCAATTCTCCTATAACAGCCCCTTGTCTTGACTGAATCGTTAAATGTCTTGTAAATATATTGTGAATGACGCAGTGCAGTGCAGGCTCCAGAGGTGGGGTCATTAAAGGAATAGTTAACCTAAAACGAACATTTACTCACTATCAACCGACCCTCAACTGTTTACAAACCATTATGAGTTGTTGTTTTTTCATTCTGTTGAACACAAAAGGAGATAATTTGAAGGAAGCTGTAACTATTGACTTCCACAGTAGCCTATTTATTTTTCATACTAAGTCAATGGTTACAACTTCCTTAAAAATATTTTCAGAAGAACAGAAGAAAGAAAGACAAAAGTTTTTTTGAAACAAGTAAAGAGTGAGTAAATGATAACAGTATTTTCACTTTTGTGTGATCTATGTCTTTAACTCCATTGTAAAGGGATCTTTTCAAAAATAAATCATTAAGTGTAAATAGTTGGCTGCTTAAAAGTAATACGTTTTGTTGCGATCAATGAAATTGATTATTTATTTATATTCAGATACATTGTGTGCAATGGCATGTCAAGTTTTGATTGGCACTTCCATTTGATTAATTATGGTGAAAAAAAAATGAGGCATAACTTTATATTACTTTATGTTAACCCTTATTACTGTTGTACTGATGTTTTCATCCACTCTGGGGGGATTTTGAGTCTTAATTTGGCCATAACCGTTTCTGTTTCAGCTAGCGGAATGATTTTTGGTGACAAATCTTATTTTGACACATATTTTAAGAATTTTTTTTTTTTTAACTTAGCAATACACTGGGCAAATTTACTACCCTTTTGTTATGTTCGGGATGAAAACATCCACTGAATTAAACTGCTGTAAAAATGCATCAGATTAATATAAAAAAAAATTTTTTTTTGCAGAAATCTGTTAATCAACCTCAGTCCTGATCAAAACTATCGACGTATTTTCAATATAAAAAGTAATTGTCCCTGTGACTTCTATTAGAACCACATTTTCTTGATTACAAAACAATGACACCATATAATCATGCCTTTTTTTAAATTGTTGGTGGTTTTCCCTGTTGGGAAGACGTAAAATTTGTAATTTTTACTGTTGATCATCAGTTGACACCATTAACCCTTTAGATAGGCCTGTGCAAAAAATATATATGTTAATGTAAAATATATTTATATGGAGTATAGCAGCAAATTAAAGTGTGTGTATGTGTGTCTGTGATTGTTTGAGAGTGTGAGAGTGACCTTTGCGCACTTACCTTGATGTGTCTGAGAAAATCTAAATATTGCATCTCAGCTCTCAGAACTACGTGGAGTAAATAAAAACAAATACTGTGTATTTATGCACTATCAAATGTGGTTTTAATGGAAGTCAATGGGGCAAAAACAGCCACCAACAGTAAATTAGGGAGAAAAAATGAAGATTTAACAATGCATCAAAGCCAATGTTGTTACTAATCATTCACATGTCCAAGACTGTGATAAAAGGTAATAAAAATCCAGTCCACAATTACTTTATATTTTAAAAATATGCCATTTTGTGTGTTTTTTTCACTAAATCAGTGACGTCATTTGTGAACTTGGCAAAAACATTAAAAACATTTAGTAGTTTTGATCAGGACTGAGGTTGATTAACAGATTCATGCAAATAAATTTTAAAGAAATATTTATCTGATGCATTTTTACAGCAGTTTAATTCAGTGGATGTTTTCATCCCTAACATAACGAAAGGATAGTAAATTTGAACAGTGCACAAGGGTTAATACAACATTTTTAATGAACTTTAGGTATTTGTTTCTAAGTTGTTTTCTAAGTGTTTTCAAGACTATTCAGAGAATAAATGAAACCCTAAAATGGATATTAAATTAGACAGTTATATTAAAAGTATAATAATATTCTAATATAATCTATTCATAGAAGCAAACTTGTTCGAAATATTAACATGAGAGAAAAAAATCCAAAACTTCTAAAATATCTAAATATAAAAAAAATATATATTTTTGCAAATGAGGAAAAAAAAAAGGTTTGAGAGGATACTGTTATTTTTGCCATGTACCAACTCAAAATAGTAATAAATATAATAATAATAATAATAATTGTGATAAAGTGTTTTCAAATGATATCACAACAAAGGTAACCTAAAAAAACAATATAGTCAAAAAATAGTTATAATGACATTTCAAATCATGTCCTACATTATTTCAAGTTTAACACAATGTTTAATTTTAAAATGTCACATAACGGAAGTTACATTAAAATTCTATTATTTAAAAAAAGTTTAAACACCTGACTTGATTTCTACATTAAGAGACATAATATTGCATAACAGGAATGACCCATAAAGCCACATCTAATCTCTTCATTCTTCATATCATGACTAAAAACTATTTAAAAGAGTGTGTCACTAACAAGCGTACCTTAAACAATACAGCCCAGATGTTCAAACAGGTTTTATTAATTTCCACATTCCACACTCTCTTAGTTAAAAGCTTTGAACCCGTGACTGCAAGACAAGTCCCAGAGTGTTTTCTGGCACAGATAGCAGGAAACACCTGGCAAAACTCTTGTGTTTGACAGAACCTTTTATCTTCTGTTATGGAGACCTCATTTGAAAGACAAGAAATATCATGGTAAGTGTATTTTTCACTCTTCATTAATGTGTTTTCCAGTGTTAAAGTGAATCAATGGATGAATTTGTACAGGGCATGATAGTAGGCTTTAAAAGTATTGAATAAATCTTTAATGCTTTGCTAAACTAGTTTAAAATCTATTTCAGAGAGTACCACTTAGAAGCATCTCATTCACAATATCTACTCCATCGCATTATGCACACTTTTATCTTAATAAATCAAATGAAAATGACATCTGTGCTGAGAGTGTTTTTTAAATAGACTTAATATGCGCTGATAAATGATGACTTTTCACAAAAATGTGTTGAGTTAAAGTAAATAATAATAAAAATGAAACTGTGATCTAATCATTGAAAGCAGAAATAATTTGCTGTATGAACGGAAGCATGCAAGCATTTCTCTTTTAAAGAGAAATGCTAAAAGGTTTTTATATGATTCCTCTGAAGTTTTTTTTTATGAAATATTGCTGTCCTTTAGCATTTATGAGGAGGTCAAAATTAACCCTGGTGTGTTCCTAGAATTCTGTAGTAAGAGTCAAAAATGACTTGCCTTCACTAAACCTCTACAATAAAGCAGACATTTTTATTTCAATTCTCAAATCTGTTTTGCATGAAGAAACAAACTCATCATTTGCCACAAACTCTGTGAATGTCTAGGCTTTCCCTCATCAGTGTGCAGTATTTCATCAATGTTTTATCAGTGGGCACATGTTTTTTACTAAAATGAAATTTGCTGCTTGTTCAAACTCATTCATTTATTCATTTTCCTTCGGCTTATCCCCTTATTTATCAGGGGTCGCCACAGCAGAATGAACCACCAACTATTCCGGCATAAGTTTTACACAGCGGATGCCCTTGCAGCAAATTCAATTCAATAATTGCTTTATTGGCATGTCAAATGTTACAAATGTATTGCCAAAGCATTTATAAAGTTTACATTAAAAAAATAAAAGAACATATATAATAAGTAAAAAAAAAGAAGATATGTACATATAATAATTAAATAAAAATATAAATAATATATCACATTATTATTCAATATATCATATCATTATACAATATATCATTTATTATTCAATATATAAAGTTATTCATATATATCAAAACAAAAAATAATAGATCAGAATAAACTACATTTAACAATCAACATTTTAGGATAAAACAGTAATAAAAAAAATAATCAGTATATTTACAATGATTCATTTATAATAATCTAGATGTGTGTGTGTGTGTGTGTGTGTGTGTGTGTGTGTGTGTGTTTGCAAGCTCATCACTGATGTTTTTATTGGTCTCCTCTCTCTTTTTGTGACAGGCATTAATGTATTGTGCCGCTAGAAGGATACAGTCAGTTTTTTCCCCTAGTAAATATTGCAGTTGCCTTTTATTGTCTGACTCAGTGAATTGAGGGTAAATGCTCTGGAGTTTGGGGTAGAATGTTTCTCTGATATGCTGATAGTTTGTGCAGCGGGTGAGGAAGTGTTCCTCCATCTCCACCTCGGCCTGGGCACAGTGTGGGCAGATGCGCCTCTCTCTGGGTTGCCAGTTCTGTCTGTATCAGCCCGTCTCTACAGTCAGACTGTGAGCACTGTATTTGGTCAGTGTTGCTCATAATTTACTGTCCTTTACTGCACTCAGATATGTTGCTGTCATATAATCTCTATTTAGGTCTAAATAACATTTAAGTTTACTTTGCTTTCCTGCTGCTTCATTCCAGTAAATCAGATACTCTTCTTTTCGTGCATTTATCATTTGATTGGGCTTAATCCTGTGGATGAGTATGTCTGTGTCCTGATGCTGCCTGCTGTTAGTCATATTTGCTATGTTGGTTTGTGTTTGTAGCTTCAGGACCATCTGAATCAGGGGGCTTTTTTCAATGTCTATTTCTTGGTTTTTGAGAGCTTTAAAATGATAAGAGTTGGGGTCACTCATTTTTATGTTTCCAAAATTTGACGGCTCGTTTCTCAATGCGCATGAGTAGAGGATACTGGCATAATTCTACCCTGCATGCAATTGGATTTTTATCCCATTTATCAAACTCATGACTGAGGAGAGGACCCCACACTTCACTCCCGTATAGCACTATAGGTTCAATCACTGACTGGAAAATTTTGAGCCCAATTCGAACTGGAATATTGATTTTTTTTAATGGCGTAAAAGGCTCTTCTCTCTCTCTCTCTAAGTTTTATATTTTCCTAATGCTTAAGCTACTAAAATGTTTTTAGTATTTATAATTTATATATAGTTAAAGCAGCAGATTCTCTTTCTCTCCCTCTCCCTCTCTGTGTGTGTGTGTTTTAGTGGTGTAAAAATGTGTTTATAACTGGTGCTTGACCCTTAAGATAATTGACAGTTGTACATACTATATATGTATATATGTATACTGACTTCAAGAAAATATAAAAATACAGAATGGTTAATTTTTTGGAGCCATTTAAAAAAAGAAAAAAAATATCACCAAACTTCAATATAAAAATTATTTAGTTTTTATTTCTGCTGGACAAGGGTCAACAGGGAGGGTTAATGGGTTAATTTGAAATCAGTATAACTTAACTCGGTACATGTTGTGTACCACAAATATGCCTTTTTTAAACGTGTAGCAGGAAACCTTTTCAAAGGGAAGAGAGTTTCTCCAAGTGGAAAGCAGATGGCTGACATCATTGCCAGACGGTCATTATAGTAGGGCTGCTGGCATTGAATCAACATTTCCAAAGTTTTCTGTTTAGGTTTTCAAGATGGGCTATTGCCATTAGCACTGTTGGGGTTCATTTAATAATTGCCGGTAACACTTAAATCCATGGAATGAACTGATATACAGTACAAAAATCTGTGCAAAAATGGCCAGTTACACCTTTGACCCAATGCTAAAATAATATGTATTTCAAACAATCATTTATCATGCATGAATGGCTTGGGTGAGAAACTCTTTTATTTACTTGGCTCCTTGGAAGTCTACAATAGGCAGCAGGCTGAGACAATGAGGGAAATACACAGGGGTTTTTTATGGGAAGGTCACAGTCAAAATTAGACTGTGGTTTCAGTAACACTGAACAGTTCAATCTCATTATCCTGGGGATGTAAAGTGATTAACAGAGCCTTAATTTCAAAGGTATCCTATAAACACATCTGTTTTGTTTGTTTTTTCAATCAGATATTTCAGTCCAATTACATTGTTCCACTGCTAGGGGGAAAAAAAATCACATGGAAACAAGATGAGACACTTGATTATATTGTTACCACACAAGTACTAGGGATATAAACATGCACCAGGAAACAGCTTTCTGAAAGTTTAATTGAAAGAATATGCTGTTTAAATCTGTTTTGGGGGCCCCAGGAAGTCACGCAGACTATGCGTTTTCTAGAGGAAAGTCGTAAAGGGAACTGAACTTTCAAAAAAGTTATGTATTATGTATTTGGTATCACAGAGGTCCCTTGTTTGTTCTAAATATAAAAGGCCAGCTAGTTTCCACTTAGAGTGACCACTCTTGTGTAATTGCCTCAAAGACTTTTATTGTCTGAAATATGTTCAAAATATGTCTCAGTAACGTTTACCAAAACACATAAAAATGCATATTATGACTTTGATCTACTTATTTCACATCGAGATAAGCACTCAGAAACAGAATGATTGCTTCAAATAAAGAGAAAGACTGAAACAAATCTGGTCATTTAAAGAAACAGTTCACACAAAAGGAACTTTAGTATGTTTTTATTGCACAAAACAAAGCACCATCAATCACTGTATGATTTGAAAAACCCACAGTGAAAGTGAACGGTGACTGGGACACAATATGAAGCAGAAAGAACGTGACAACATTTTAAAGGGATAGTTCACGCAAAAATGAAACTTTACTCACTATTTACTTACCTGCAAGCTTTCTTCAAAATGTCGTCTTTTGTATTCAACAGAAGAAAGAAAGTCAAACAGGTTTGGAAAAGTAAAAAGTAAAGGGTGGGTAAATTATGACAGAACTTTCAGTTTTCAGGGAACTATCTTAATAACTTTAAATATATAGCAACATCTGATCTGTTGGAAACTGCGCTGATCTTTCAAGAATGTGGAGAGGATGGATGAGCATCTGTGTTGCTTAGCACTCAAAATAAAAACAGTTTACTTGCAGAAAATTGTGAAATAATTGTTCTGTTGCCCACACACTTTACTGGAAATTGTCATTTAGTTTCTCTAGTGAAGGAAGTGAAAATGCTGCACAAGTGTCTCACTTATATACTTTTTTCAACATCCCATTTTCATTAAAACAGCATTCTATGTTATCTATAAGTACAAGTACACATTGTTTTATAATTCGTAGTATTATTTTTTATTGTTATTTGTCATTGGTTGACGGTTGCAATGTAGTGTTTCTTCTTTAATGTACTACAGTATTAATTTCAAGTATCTTTTTTATTTCAAGAAACTTTTACTACAAGATTCCAAAGCAAAACATGTAATTTCTGAATTAATGATATTGATTTAAAGGATCTGGTTAGAATAAGTCTCCCCAGATTTGATTAATCATTATTACTATAATTTATATATTATATAATTTATTATATCTTATATTTTTATTTCATTATTAACTAATTCAACAAATAAATAGTTTGCAAAACCAAATTTTTTATTTCCTAGTTTCTGCCGTTTCATTCATTCATTCATTTTCCTTTGGCTTAGTCTCTATTTCAGAGGTCGCCACAGCGAAAAGAACCACCAACTATGCCAGCATGTGTTTTACACAGTGGATGCCCTTCCAGCCGCAACCCAGTACTGGCAAACACCCATACACTCTTGCATTCACACACACACACTTATACATTAGTGCCAATTTATTCAATTCACTTATAGTGCATGTCTTTGGACTGTGGTGGAAGCTGGAGCACCCAAAGGAAACTCCACACAGAAATGCGAACTGGCCCAGCCAGGACTCGAACCAGCAAATTTTTTGCTGTGAGGCGACAGTGCTAACCAGTTTCTGCCTTTTTTATTGTGGGACTGTTTCAAATAACTTTTTACATGAGGAAATGCAACCTAAAAAAACTTTACTTTTACTTTTATGCCATTTCTAATCTGCATGACCTTTTTTAGTCTGTGGAACATGCATACAGTAAAAGGATATATTTAGCACAATGTCAACTCTCTTTTTCACACAATAAAAGTTTCATTTTAGCTTCAGTGTGGTTCTTACTTTCAAAAGTCAAATGTGAGCACTTTTCAAGCACTTTCCATGAGCATTTTCAAACTTTACCAGCACTTAACAAGTTTGGCAAATTACATATTTACATACATACACACACTTCATCACATTATTCATTCATTCATTCATTCATTCATTTTCCTTTGGCTTAGTCCCTAATTGGAGTCATCACAGCGGAATGAACCACCAACTATTCCAGCATATGTTTTACTCAGCAGATGCCCTTCCAGCAGCAACTCAGTACTAGGAAACACTCATACACTCTCACATTCACACACACACTTGTTTACCCAATTCACTTATAGCGCATGTCTTTGGACTGTGGGGGAAACCGGAGCACCCGGACAAAACCCACGCGAGCATACAAACTCACACAAACTCCAGCCAGGACTCGAACCAGCAACCTTCTTCTGTCGCCCCTTCATCACATTATATCAGGTGCTATTTGTTATAGCATTTTCACTCATTTCCTTCAGCTTAGTCTCTATTTCAGAGGTCACCACAGCGGAATGAACTGCCAACTATTCCAGCATATGTTTTACGCAGTGGATGCCCTTCCAGCCACAACACAGTATTGGGAAATATAGCATTTTAAGTAAAAATAATAATGATATGCTTGCCTCAAGCCCAAAGTTGTACTCTCAAGCCCAAAGAATTACTCTCATTTACTGACTTTATTAAGATGTATTTAATCTAATTTTAATACTTAATTATTATAACCTATTTAGTAAGATAGATGATTGTTAAAGCCACAAATTTTACTATTACAATTACATTTCCAAGCAATGTCAACCATTTTATCCAAAATGTAAGCACTTTTCAAACTTTGAAAACCCTATATTAAAATTTAACCATTTTCAGGAATTTCCAGCACCTGTACAAACCCTGCTTCCAACTTTCCTAACTACATGTACGCACTGTAATACTAAACCAGACAAGTCTAAAAAAAATGATCAACATAATAAATGAGGTCATTATTAATAACAATAAACACATCTTCCTGTCCTCAGGGCAACACCTGCGTGAAAGACCCAGACATAAACAGAGAGAGCACAAAAGACGACAACACAACATGACTTTTGTTGTGTTTTGATGCTTTTTTCATGACTACCAAGAGTGACAGAGCTAGTTGGAACCCAGAGAGAAACAAAAATGCCTTTGTTTCTGCTCCAAGCTCTGGCAGAAGTGGTACGAAAACGGTTAGTGAGAGAGATTGTGGATAATGATACGGTAAGGTAAGCTCTCATAGTCTATCTCTCTCACACTAACACACACACTATTTGTCAGCGTCTTTGTCTCTCTCTCTCTCCCCACACACACACAAACACATGCACACACACACACACACAGTTGAGGTAACAGTCAGATCATTCGTATGGTTGGTGGTGGAGGGAGGGAAGAAGAATGCTTGGCGACGCTCCCGCCCACTCTTGCCCCTTATAAAGAACATCAAGAGTGGGAAAGACCCCCTTAGAGAGCTGAGCCAAACACACGAAAGAGCACTTTGAGAGCCGGGACGAGTCCGAAAGAGGGCAAGAGAGAAAGAGAGAGAGGATTATAGGACGCTGCACTCATGGATGAACAGGGAGGTGAGTCTATAACAACAGCACCTCTCACACGAAGAAACACTTCACCATGTTGGCTTCATAGCAGGGCAGGATGTGATTTGACAAGAAACAACAGTGCATAACTTCAGGAAGTTTGAGGCTGAAGAGCTGCAGATATGCTCTGATTTTGAGTATGCTATATCAAGCTTTCCTTTTTGTAAACTTTGGGCAGACTGTTCTGGAAATATATGGATTTTAGTTTCCAAATGCTTTTTGGTGGTTTTCTAGTTACAGTTTTGTTGTTTGTACTAATACTAATACAGAAAAAACGAATGCAGTACTTCAAATGACACAAATAGCAGTCTGCTGCTTAAATCATGGTTGCAGCATGCAGTTGTTTTTTTTAAATTAACCGTCTGACTACCTGTAGAGCAGTTCAAAAGTTCATGCATCCGGTTTATTTACAACCTCTAAGAAGATCTATTGCAAATGAAGAATTAGAAATGTGCCTGTAAAAACCTCTATTGTTTGGTGATCTAGGTCTACATTTGGCTTAGTTAAACAGAATATAAGAAAAGAAGGCATGAAATGCTGAGAATTCTCCATAGAGTGCATGGTCATCTGATGCATCAGGTTTCAGCATCCGATTTCAGCATCTGGTGTGCATCTAACAGCTTTATAGCTGCCGGAGCCTGTGACAGGACTGAAAGCGCTGAGACATCGTCAGACAGAGAGAGAAAGATTGTTATATAACACCGGAGGATTTCGTCCTGAGATTGTACTGGCCATCTGGTAGTTGAGCAATCTCAGCAACAAAACATCCCCCCATGACTTAAAAAGCATTGCATTCTTGCAGGGGGAAAAACATTACCGCTTCTTTCTCATGCTGAAATGAGGAAACTGTAATCACTGTGCCATCTTCTGCACTCAGTGCCTTGAGCAAACTTCCTGTCGCTGACACAAGGTCAGTGTAGATGTTCCTCATTATTCCAGTCATGTGCGAATGAGGAAGTCCCTCCCCTTCTACTCATAGGGCCTCTTTTGGAAGCCAAGCTGAAGTGATTCCCTTTTATTTACAGGGCTTAAAAAAATGCATTTTGGACCAAGATGAGCTTTTATTGGATAAAAAAAAAGTTGGGGCGACTAGAATAATAAAGTTGGAGTAACTAGATAAATTAAGTTGGGGCAATTAAAAAAAACAAGTTGTGAGAGCTAGAATAATTAAGTTGGGGCAACTAGAATAATAAAGTTGGAGTAACTAGATAAATTAAGTTTTGGCAATTAGAAAACTAGTTGTGCAAACTAGAAAATTAAGTTATAGCAAATAGGAAAAATAAGTTGTGACAGCTTGAATAATTATGTTGGGGCAACGAAAAATAAAGTTGGAGGAACTAGAAAAATTAAGTTGGGGCTACTAGAAAAATTAAGTTGTACAAACTAGAAAAATAATTTGGGGTAACTAGAATAATTAAAGGTGCAGTATGTAAGTTTGACACCCAGTGGATGAACTAGGTATTGCAGGCCTGGTTCAAAACATCACACAAGCGTAGGTTGCCAGATTGACGACACCAACAGCAGCGTGCCTGACTGTCAAGCCTAAAGGCTGATTTAAATCGTGTTCTAAATAAAAGCAACAACACACGATAGAAGGAATATTTTCCATATTAAAAGGAGTTTTTGTTCTAACCCACTCCTGTATTTGAGAAATGGCTTCTATTTCTTGCAACTGAACAACAAGAGAAACTGACAATGATCACCTCAGGTACACCTCATGTGCTTTATTCAGTGTTAAATGCTAATAATGCGAGTTTGAATGTTTTACATGATGTGTATTGCCATACTACTGAAAGCAGCAGCAGATAGTTCACCTCAAATCTTGAAAATAAAATAAACTGTTTGAAATTGAACTTTAGAAATGTGACTCAGTGCAAGCCAACACAAATCAGTGATTCAGCATGTACATTTAATAATGTTAAAGAGGTTTAATATGTATTAATTAGATTATAAACCTAACCATTTCGTTAGAGTGCAGTAAGTGCACTATTCTGTGCTTCTGAATGGCTGTAAATTTCTGTCGAGTTTCATCTGGTGCAAACAGCAAAATTTTTTAGGTCATGTCATCCATTAACAAATACATTACTGTATGTGTAAAAAATATTGAATAATTAAGCAGATAGGCTATTAGAATATAATTAAGTTAACATTAACAAACATTATGCATTGCTGAATGAAGTCCATGTTCACCATTAGTTCTAATGCATTAACTAACACATTAATATATGTTTAGTTAATATTAACAAAGATTAAGTAATACTCAACAGATGTGTTGTCCATCGTTAATTTGTGTTAACTAATGAATAATGCATTAACTTATGTTATTTAATGCAACCTTATTGTAAAATGTTATCAAATACTTAAAAAAAAATTTTTAATGGCAAATAAAAAGACAGTTCTATTACGGTGTATATTATAAATATTTGGCAACACTTCTCAATCGAAACAAGCTTCCAAAATGTGTTATTAACAAAAATACAACCATTCATTGTTATAGCAGTTCATATTATATGTGCTTTGTTATACATCAATTAGGATTGTAATTTGTAGATGTTATTTAAATATTACGATTTTTAAATTTGAGGTGAGGTATATATACTGTAACATAGGAAAATGTTGCATGCATGATGGGTTTGTCATGATCTGAGTGTGGTTTATTGTTTGTGGGTCAATGACTCTATTGAATAGCATCTTACTCAGATCTGGCATGATACACGTCAAATGTGTAAGAGATGTATGGGTTGAGGCTGACACCAATTGCTTTACCACTGCCTTAGATATGCTGAAAAGAGTCTTCTTATAACACTGTCCGTGAGAACATGTGTCCCAAATGAATTGGTATTGCAGTCACATTTACTGAGAAAAAATATATACAAAATAATTGAATTGCAACAAAAATGAATGCATTTTGAACTTACACTGTAAGAAATATCAGTTTCCGTATCTTGAGTTCTGTTTATTTACGGTTGTGAATTGCATTATGGAACCGTGATCTCTGCTGTGTTGACTTTTGATGTTGAAAATTCAACTCTACTGTTTAACAAAGTGACCTTTATTGACATTTTAGTAGTTTGAAATAATATATTTCATAAGAAATAATATATATAGAGAAATAAGTCTGTAAAATAACAGAAAATGTACTGCAGCTTATAGGTTTTTGAAGCGTAATATACACCACATCAACGCAGACATTAAATCACTTTAAACTGTTAAAAATATTCAAGTATTTTTTTTTTTTACTTTTCAAGGTTAAATGGTCCCATAATGCAATTCACAAACATAAATATATGGGGAAAAATAGAAAAAATAAAAACATAAAATCACAAAATACGAAAAATGTTACTTTATGGATATTCTTTTACAATGTAGCTCTACTCAGAAGTGAATGAAAGCTAATTATCTGTCTTGTACCAATAGAAATGTATTTCTTTTCTGAAAATAGTATTTTTTTAAAACATCAAAATAGAAGAAGATGAATCATTGAAAGTATTCAATTTAGTATTACAGTAGTATGTAATACTACAAAATTCAAGGTATCACCAATTAAACCACATGAGAAAAGCTGATACGTAAACATCAATTAGGGTTCAGTTTAATCATTTAGATACCAAAAGTTTAATTTAAAGCAAAAGATTATATTTGTGAACAAATATACAGAAAAATGACTGGATTAAAGGACCAAGTCCTTACTGATGCAGTCCGGTGCTTCATTAAAAATTAAGTTCATGAACTCTTTCCTAAATTTGTATCAGAAAGCAATGTTGTGTTTTTCACTTTGTATGTTTGTCTTCAGAGAATCCTCATTTACCTACTGCTGTGTAAATCATTAGGTAGAGCTAAACAATATTTAACCATACTGTTGTATAATCAAGTGGCACATTCCACAAATGGCCCTTTTTGGGCAGATTGGCTTTATTAGACTAACAAGAAAGTTCTAAGTTCTGAAACTTACAGGATGTTTTTATAGTACAATGACCTCTTACATGCCAAAAGATCAAAGGAATCTTACATTTTAAATTCAGGCAGGACCCTTTTTATAAAGCAATAACCACCAAGAAGCTATGGTTAACAGTGAATTCGGAACAGCATAGAGGTATTGCTGCTGTAGGCACAACATGGAGTAGAGCAAAAAATGGTTTGGTCCATACTGTTGGATGAGTCTAAAAACACACTTGCAGCCAATCAGCAGTAAGGGGCGTGTTTAGTAATGGTAGCAGAGATATCAAAAAGGAGCGCAGTTCCAATTGCCGCGTATGCTTTCGAATTACACTGCTAAGCTGATGATATCCAGATCTATTTGACTGTACTAGAAAGGATAAGAGCGCTCTAGGTAGTCTAACAGCATGTCTTGAGGATGTGAAAGCATTGTTTCCAAGAACTTTCTTTTCATTGTCAAGGCATTGTTTTTAACCCCTCAGAGCCCAAAACAAATGGCATCTTGTCCCTGAATCACTGCGCCAATTCATCTGTCCCTACTTCCGGTATTTAAATTTAACAAACAGATTAATGTTGTTGTCAGGTCCAACTTTTCCTCTTCGCTCTCTATCCAAAATCAAATCTTTCCTCCCCAAACATTGCTATCCATGCCCTTGTTACCTCACGCTTATATTATTGTAACTCCCTTTACCATGGAATATCAAAATCACAAACAAATTATTTACAGGTCGTACAAAACTCTGTAGCAAGATTCTTAAAGGAGAAAAGAAAGTTTGACCATGCTACTCCCAGCCTAAGATCCCTCCGTTGGCTTCCCATCAATTTTAGAGTTGAATTTAAAATTCTGTTACTTTCTATTAAATCTCTAAATCATTTAGCTCCTCCATATTTGTCTGATTTACCTCACTCATACTCTCCCACCAGAAGTCTAAGCTCTGAAATTAAACTCCTCCTACAGATACTCAGATCTTGACTAAAATCAGAAAAAGAAACAAAGCCTTTGAAGTGGCTGGACTTCCCACTTGATCTCCCACTTCATATTAGAACAGCTTCCACTTTGAGTTCAAATCGCATCTTAAAACTTATTTTGTTTTACTGTTATTAGTATAATTAAGCTACTTTTAGTCCTATCTGTACAGCACTTTGGTCGGCCTGCGGTCATTTTTTAAATGTCTTCTATAAATAAACTGATCTGAACTGAAATCAATCAGAATTGAAACCCTGTTTTGTTTATTTTTGTCAGACAAATGCTGCCTTGGTGAACAGAAGAGAATTAATTAATTAATCCCAACGTTTTGACTGATTGCATAAAATTATACTGACTACTAGCTAATATATTTCAATTTATATGTCAAATATATATTGTAATCATTTTAATCCTATTATATATTTTAATTAAAAGCACATGAATATATATATTGGATAGTATAAGCATATTTATATACTTTAAAAGAAATCTCTCTATATATGGATAGGATGTTGGATAGATGAACATAGGATGTTGTCAGTCACTTCACAATTCACAGACATGCTCACTTCCTCTAACCTCACAATGACTCACAACAGTTGAAATAAACATTCTTTTGTGGTGATCCTGTTCCCCTTGTGGGAAAACTGTCCTGTAATTCATCTGAAGTGCAGAAATGTATACATCACACTTCACATGGTCACTTCATTTCAGAAATAGACCATGCATTACAACATCACAAACTGTACGGTCTTCAAAATTAAACAACAAATAATACAAGTCATAACTTTTCCTGTTGTAGATATTATTTAAATAATATTAAATAAATATTAAATAATTCCCTTTTCCATAACTATGCCTTTCCTGTTGTTAAAATATAAACATCATTATCATTGTTTGTTTTGGAGATCAAAGTAGAGATCTAACCCACTTTCCCCAAACCTTAATGCTAAGGAAGATATCAATGTAGCACATCACTACGTTCTCAAGAAGGAACAGCCTCCGAATGGAAACTTTACTCTCAAAATATACTCTCACTGAATTAAATAAAACAAATTTTGTAATATGTAGCAATTTACAAACAAGCAAAGTTGAAATAATGATCAACAATGAGGAAATTTCAATGTAGTGATGTCATTGGCCCATGAACAGTTCCTGCTTGTTGTCAAACTATTTCATAACTGTAACAAGAGGCAATTCAATCACAACTTAATGTTAAAACAGCTATCATAACATTATTTGTCAATATGTGGCTCTTTTTGGATTCTCGGAAGCTATAGAAATTAAAAATATAAAACAGGAAATACGTTGGGACCATTGTTTTTGTTTACATCCCTCAAAATGGTCAATAGAATTACATTTTGAGGGTGATATAATAGATCATAAATGATGTAGGCAATCACATCTAAAAAAAAACAAAAGCTAAAATATCCAAATCCATTGCAGTATATTAAACAGAACAAAGCATATTTTGAATTTAAAAATGTAATATTTTGTGTGCTCATAGCTCCAAACATCCCATATTGTGTAGATGTGTGACATATAAAACTAATATATATTAAATGATACAAAAAAAAGCTGTAAAGATTGTTAAAAGATTAATTATTGTGATCTAACAAACAGTAAATTACATGCTTCAAATTACATTGGTCGATTTAACTGATATATTGTATATATTGCATAATGCACAAATGTATAAAGTTTATTATAGGTTTTTTAAGCTCATAATTAAGATAATGTAAAGTTTATAAAGTCAGTACAATTAAGAGAAATGCATATGTTTAAAAAAAATAAGGGCAATAACTGAAAAAAGGTGTATATCTATTAAAGAGGTATCCATATGGAATAAATTTGATGAGGAATAAAATCATGTCATTACCTTAGCAAATTTAAGAAAATGCACAAAAGAAAGACAAATAATTATATCAGTACATCATGTTATATTAAAACTATTGCAGTAAATGCTCCAATGTGTATTTTTGTGATTATCTGTAATTATCTAAGTACATTTTGGAAAATATCTCATAAATGTTGTTTATATTATATGAAATTTATTAAAAATAACTCTTGTCAGATAATTAAATATAAATGGCATAATAAACAAAGCCTTAGGCATCCAGTTTTTTTTCCCCAGCAATTATGTTTAATTTTTATTTGAAGTTAAATGTTAGTGCTAGACAGATTCAAAAACATCTGCTGAGAGTTTGTGTTTCTTAAGCATGTGTTTGTGCTGACAAGCCCATGTTGACCGCAAGATCACACTGCCACGCGCTTCAAACATGGGTGTGTGAGAAAAGCTGTTCTCTCTTACGGAAAGTTTGAGTGCTAGTTCTATAAACCATTAAACCAGACACTTTCGGTTGGCTCTTGTCTTCTCTCTATAAGTCTATAAGTGTGAATGAACCTCATAATGCGCAACCAAATCCCACTGATCTAAAAAAGCTCTTACATAAAATTGCTTTCAAATGGCCTTCATTAGATAGCAATAGCATATTAAAGAGGAACAAAATGCACAGTTTATTTTATTACTTCTCTAAGAAAAGCATCACTCACAGATGAATGGGAAATGTACACTCAAAGGAAATGCATGTTAGTGTAAATCTTGAATGACTACAAACTGAAAGGCTAGAGAAATACGTGTTATGATGGGATATTGTATTATACACACCCCTGACATTTGGCTGATGGTGCTGGAAGTGGGATTAACATTAGTTAGCATGACAGTTTTAACACCCATTTGTGAATGCTACATTTTTGCATATACAGACTGTGTTGTCTGTTAAAGTAACACTCCGTTTTAATAAAAAAAAGGCACATTTAACATCTCCCCTAACATATCCCCTAGTTTTACCAATTTTGAATCCATTCAGGCCATCTCCGGGTCACATTTACCTTAGCTTAGCATAGATCCTTGTATCAGATTATGTCTTTAGCATCTTTCTCAAAAATGACAATGATATTACGCAGCGCCTGAAAATTGTTTGAAGTTACCTAGCTGGGGACTATTTTAAGGTGCCTGCTGCAGCCATGGTATGGCAGAAAATTCCCTTAATTATTACGCAGGAATGAGAGTATAGTTAATAGCCATATCGACCTGGTAAATAGCAACTTTTTGTTTTCCATTGGTCTGAGAACACAATGTAACTACAAAACAGACAAGCTTTAAATTGAAAAATTATTGAAACTTTGGGGAGCAAAATGCTAATTATCTAATCAATAATCTATGCTAAGCTAAGCTAAAAGTGTTCCTGCCAGACCTGGAGGTCAGCTGACTGGATTCAACAATGATAAATGTGTTTAACTCTAACAATAATAATACATTTTATTTAAAGTGCCTTTCAGAAAACTCAAGGTCACTGTATGGTCACTACATGAAAAATAAACAATTTAAAAACAAAAAAAACTACAGTATAAAATAGAGAAAATGATAAGATACAAAGACCAACAATGCAAAATGGAGTATATGGAGTTATAAGGAGTATGTAATTTTGAACAGAAGAGTTTTCTAGAGTTTGTTTGCAGAGCGACTGAAGGCTCTGCTCTCCATTGTGTTGAGATGGGCAGAGGGGACAGTGAGGTGGATGAAAGAAGAGGATTCAAGGGAATGAGTAGTGATGTGGAGGAGATCAGATAGAAAAGAAGGAGCGAGGTTATGGATGGCCTTGAATGTATAGATTTTGGATTCAACTCTAGATCTGATTGGAAGCCAGTCCAGATCTTGTAAGAGGGGGGAAATATGGTGAAACGAGGGAGTTTTGGTGATGATGCAAGCAGCTGAATTCTGGACCAGTTGAAGCTTATGAAGGAATTTTTGAGACTATAGAGGAGAAAATTGCAATAATCAATGCCTGAAGTGACAAGGCTATGTATTAAGAGAGAGGTGGAGTGGGCTGTGAGAGAGGGGCAGAGACAATTAATGTTACGGAGGTGAAAATATCTATTTTTAATGTGAGACTGAAAGAAAAAGTGAGCTACTGAGAATAACACCTACAATTGACACTATGGTGACATTGTAAAAAGAAAGTAGAGTGTTCCTTTAATAAAAGCTATGTGCAAAGTGTCAAAGAGCGTCAAGGGCCACATTTATACTATGCGTCTTGGTCTTTTGACCACAACCTTTTTTTTTTGTCCTGCCTGTTTGCATTCACCTTAGACATGACTTGCATTGATCCTCATGAGTTTTGAAAGGCTGTGCTAGCATGATTACTTCACAGTATGGTTTGGTTAAAAGTTGTCATGAATGTTTGCTGCCTAAAATTTGACTGATCTGCTATTTATTTTTGTTCTTTTATCTACAGCTTAGATCAATGAAGTGAAATGAAGAGGTTCCGCAAGATGTCAATTCAAATAAATTTACAAGAGAGAGAGAGAGAGAGAGAGAGAGAGAGAGAGAGAGAGAGAGAGAAAGAGAGAGAGAGATTATTAATTAGTGTAAATTGGATGGATGGATGGCTTTTTCCAGATTCCCTTGAGCCATATGGAAATATATATTCATGTACTTTGTAATCCAGCACACATTTGAATGAGGAATACAATTTCATTCGTTCCTTATTGAAAAGAAAAGCTTTTGTTCATTAGATCCATGACAACAGCAAATAACTCAAAAGACATTATAACCTGACACCTCTATCAAGCTTTCTCACGAATGTGTTGCAAAAACACAGCCAGAGTTCCCAATGTAGGGTGTGAATTGACACGTACCATTATTTACTGCGTCCCATGAGTGTCATCTGGACTTTGATTACCTCATACAAGTTAATTCAGGCACCTGAGGCGTGTTGGCACAGAAGAACTTCACAGAGGAGCCACTAAACCTGATGTAACATGTTTAGTCATGGATTTAAACTACGGTGACTCTTCAGTCGGATTAGACATAATGAAAGATGTCCGTGTTGTACTGTGCTTTCCAAAGGATTTAGTCGATGACGACAGCGTCTCAATAACTGATAATCTATGGATGTCTGTTTTTGAGTGTATGAGTTTGCACCGATGAGTCTCAATAAAAGACTCACAGCTGAGATATGTGGGTTACTTTACAAACATCCTTTGAAATGCCTGACATTTCTCAAAAAAACCTTTTTGTGTCCATTGCACAAGAGGAAATGCAAGTTAGTTTTATAGTTTAGAAAAGCACGCAGCACACCAATGGTGCCGGAGATTGTTTTTGGCCTCTTTCTTGATAAGCAACAACTCGCATTTGGCAGAAACACAAAGACATTTACAGTAAAAGCTCAGGGGTGTTGCATTTATCTAGGATTGGTGTCTGGAAGAATGCAATGAACAGCATAGAAGAAGCTTTGTATATAAAAGACCATTGATTGGGTTGTTTTGGTTTGAATGTTATTTTGTTAGCATAACAGCGGTCCTGCTGTTTTTCTTCGCAATCTGCTAATGTTCTGTACTGTCAAGCAATGTATTCCCAAGAGGTTTGAAAGGAAAATGAAGAAAGATGTCTTGATGAGAGGATAAAATCTGTTTTCCCCATGTAAAGATCTGGAGAACTAACGCAATATTCAACTATTGCATAAAATAATAGGAAAGCTACAAGATTGTGCTGGAAAAACAACAAAGCTAATATTAATCCTGGTTTTTAGAGCAATAAAACAGAGCTGTTCGGTCAAACACACAGCCTTTTATTTAATAGCAAGCTGGACATATCTTACCACCATAATCAAATTGTGTGTTAAACTTATCAAATTTACTTTAAAGATTTTTGTCCCTTAGCACCTTCCATAATAACATGGGTAAAAATGAAGTATAGCTACTTTTTAGATCATTCAATTTGTGAGATTGTGAGTTTAAATTCATCATGAAATCAAAAGTGACACTATATTTAATTTGTTAGCATAATTGCTGTTCTTCATTGGAAAATTTAAATGTTCAAGTTAATATATAATGGGAAAAAAATGACAGAACTGCAAGAGCAAATGTTAGAATTGAAATTATGTCCCACAATTCTGAAAAAAGTCAGAATTGTGAGTAAAATGGTCACATTAACCTCTTTAAAAACAAATCCTATTCAGTGCTTGAACGTATATAAGTATCTATAATGCATTTTTTTGTGAAACAAAATTTTTCTGCATACTTCATTTTAAAAACCCATAATCTTGAGGAAATTAATGGCTCAAAAAGCTTCTTCTAGGTTAAAGAACTCCAAATTGGACAACTCTACCATCATCTGTAAAGTGCATTATCTGCATTGTAGTGGCTATTTTTCTTTAAAGAGGCTTTCTCTGTGGTCAAGCAGACAAATTCTTACCCAGTATGTCTTTTAAAGTTTTATTCTTTGCAAAGAAGGTCAGACAATCATACAGCAACACAGGTTTCTGCAGAATGCGACCCAGAAGCAGAGTGTGTTCTCCTTTTTATCTAGTTTCTGAGGCCCACAAGGTCACCATTCATAGATTGCAGTTTCGTTCACTGCCACATATAGCCTAGCTAGTTAATATATACAGAAGGTCAGAGAAAATGAACAGATGCCAAAATTGCCACGTATGGCCTAAAATGTATAAAGAACAGACCTCAATGTGTGTATAAATGAATTTCCAGTACAGCATGTAAAGCTGTTTTCCTTAGACAGTCCTTATCTCAGTCTGTGCAGTGTGACATATAACATATGGCCTCTTTACATAAACAGACCAATGTGGGCTTGACATTTTTATCATATGTACTGTATTGTATCCTATGTTCTTAAATAATGTAAGACTGAAATAATGGCTGCTGAACGTTCCCTTTGCCATCAAAGGAATAGGATATAAATTTTAAATGTAATTTATCTAAATAGTTAATCTAAACACAAACACTATTTGTTCATATGCAGATAAACAAAATGTGAAAGTGGATGAATGAAACAGGAAAAGATGCAACCGAAAAGTGTTAAGCCTCGTACACTCCAGGACGATTACTGCTTGCACTTAAAGGGACACAGTAGTTCACCCAAAAATTTTAATTACCTAATCATTTATTCTCTCTCATGTGGTTTTAAACCTTTATGAAATTGTTTCTTCTGGTAAACACAAAAGAAGATAATTAGAAAAATACTGGTTGCTGGCATCTATTAACTTCCATATAAAATACTATGGCGGTCAATGGATGCCGGCTACAAGCATTTTTCAAAATAATTATTTTGAAGAAAGAAACTCAAATTGGTTTTGACCAGTGAAGGGTGATTAAATGATAAAAATATTAAATACATTTTTGGGTGAACTATTCACTAAATTGCAACATTTTTCGAGATATTTTTCGATGTTCATGCCCAAGCAATCTTCGGCAATGGGTCTAGTGAACGTGCAATATCCCTCTCAGACATTAGATGGTGCTTAAATTCTTAAAGTCGTATCACTATAAACTTCTCTCCCCACTCAAACCGACTTTTCTTCACTTCTGGTCAGATGGAATGCCTTTCAGGAGGGACTATCAGGCAGTCTCATTTCTGCCCTGCCTTCATTCGATGTACGTCACAATATGAGAAAAAAGGACAATCTTAAGTTCTGTTTACAGAAATAATAATTGTGAAGCATACTGTGGGTACTGTTCTATGTTTGGGCAAGCACTTTTTGAGCTGTTAAAAGTAGACCAATCAAGTGATAATACCTACTGTCAGCTGAACAAAAAAAACAGACTTTGAAAGATAAAATAGAGATTTTATCACTATTATTTACTATTACCTACCATTAGAAAACCATTAGAAAACTACCATTAGAAAACCCGTAACACTAGCTTCATCATGTAAAGCAAATCTTAGGCAATCACATATCGGCTTTTGGTCTCCTACCCTGAATACCCCCATAGATGCAGCATTAGCATAGTTCTTATGCTTTTAAGCTAAACATTTCAGGCTTGCCTTCAATAGGTTTTGAAGGCGATGCACAACTTTAGACTTCTGATTCTCACTTGTTACACAGAAGAAGAAATCCAGTAGTGCACGCTCACATTGGTGTCCTTTGTTTAATCATGTGGCATTAAATGTTGTCAATAATCATGCGTGATAATCTTACTGGAATTCACAAGCCTTTAGGCTGCATCTGAAATCTTCTCTACTATATAGTATCTAAATAAAAAAGGATGTAACAATAAGTATTATGTCTGAACTCACAGCATTCATAAAAGAGCCCAAAGAGGACCTAATGCTTGTGATAAGATTGTTAAGTGTCCATAAGATTTAATCATTTGTCCATTTACATTTAATCATTACATTTAATCATTTGGCAGACGCTTTCGTGCAAAGTGACTTACAATTGAGGAGACATTCAGCAAATCAACACGAAGAGGCAGTACACACAGGAAGTAATAATTATACAAAGGAACTGCTAGTGCTCAAAGAATTAGGTGCTACAGTAAGGGAGAGAGAGAGAGAGAGAGAGAGAGAGAGAGAGAGAGAGAGAGAGAGAAAAAGAAACACGCTTTCAGAAAGCGTTTGATTCAATTTGGCATGAAGGTTTGCGGTCTAAACTTCTAGAATCAGGTATTGGCGGTAAAACATACAACATTATAAAAACAATGTATTCCAACAATCAGTGCGCAATTAAAATTGGAAATAAGCGAACAGAATTCTTCACTCAGGGACGGGGTGTGAGACAGGGCTGTCCACTGTCACCGACCCTCTTCAATATTTACATCAATCAATTAGCAATGCTCCTAGAGAAAGCAGATACGTCGGGTCTCACACTATACGACTCCAGTGTGAAGTTCCTGCTGTTTGCAGATGATCTGGTGCTGCTGTCGCCAACAGAAGAGGGTCTACAGCAGCAGCTGGATATCCTGCACAGCTTCTGTCAGACCTGGGCCCTGACCGTTAACCCAAAGAA
The DNA here is from genome assembly GCA_903798115.1 of Danio jaintianensis. Lineage (NCBI taxonomy): Eukaryota > Metazoa > Chordata > Actinopteri > Cypriniformes > Danionidae > Danio > Danio jaintianensis. Next base: position 10,220,796 of record CAIGQV010017602.1, on the reverse strand, counting down.
AACCAAAACCCTAATATTCCAGAAAAAACCCAGATGTCAGGGAAAGAAATACAACTTCACCCTTGGTATGACAAAAATTGAACCTGCCACAAGCTACACATACCTTGGGTTGAAAATAAGTGCTAATGGAAGACTAAATCTGGCTGTGAATGAACTGAAAGAGAAAGCAAGAAGGGCTTTTTACGCCATTAAAAAATCAACACAAATAGAAATTCCAGTTGGAATCTGGCTCAAAATTTTCCAGTCAGTGATTGAACCTATAGTGCTATACGGGAGTGAAGTGTGGGGTCCTCTCCTCAGTCATGAGTTTGATAAATGGGATAAAAATCCAATTGAAAGCCTACATGCAGAGTTCTGTAGGAGCATCCTCAGGGTACAGAGGAACAC
>CAIGQV010017602.1:10204162-10220009 GCA_903798115.1 Danio jaintianensis | reverse complement strand
AGAGAGAGAGAGAGAGAGAGAGAGAGAGAGAGAGAAAAGAGTGTTTCTACAGGTGGTTTGTCAGGCCCACTCACCTCACTTTACTATCCCACAGGAGAGGATTTGTAAATGGCAAATTAAATGTGATGCAACATTGTAAAAGTAGCACATCAAAACTTCACTGATACAACACATTTAACTCTATTTAGAACATATTTTTAACCTTAAGAGATCTTGCTGTTTCTGACAGTCTTAGTCACTACACAAATGAGCATTGTGTCCAGGAAACACTGACTGCAGATTATCTGCTAACATGTCTGTGGCCACGCCCCTTTGCTGTGCGAGGTGTATGCGCATAACCTGGAACGTTTGTGATCTTATTAGCCTGGATGTATTTTTTTGTAGTCCCCATATTCGTTCGCTGTAGGCTTTGCTAAGCTAACTCTGTAAAAGCCAATGTCTCTCTTTGCATTAAACTTTGAGCATCTTACATTCAGAGATGTTGTTTATGTCCACACAGCAACATTACACATCAACTAAAGTTTAAAATATGATATCGTAGTGGACCACCCCTTTAAATAGACCACTTTTTAAATAGATCACTGTTCACCCTGAGTCAGCTTAAGACAATTAAAGGAACAGATTGAATTGAGTAAAAATATTTAGGTGGAACATGTTGTAAAGAAAACGACAGAGCAATCTGTCTTGGATAGCAGCATTAAAGGGATAATATTCTTCCTTCATTTAAATCACCCTCATGTTGTTCCAACCCGCATGACCTTCTTTCTTCAACAGAACGCATAAGGTGAACTTTATCCACAAATCTGACCACTTCTCTTCATGTGCTGCAATCATGCTATTTTCCAGAACGAATAGCACCATTGTTGTTGCTCAGGAGTAAAAAATATTTATCGGCCCTCATAGCATTCACTTCTATGGAATACAAAAGACTTTTTTTGTGCAGATTCCTGGGAATCCATTTTGCACCAGGGAATGGGTATGTCAAGCTATAAAAATGACATAAAACTGTCATAAACTGGACCAGATAACTGATCTGCTGTGTTGCTGGTCTTCTGAAAAACAAACTTGAATCTAAATCATGTTTTAAGTCAGTCAGACAAATGGTTGTGAATGTAAACTATCAAAAGTCTTTAAAGAAAATGTACAATTTTATTGTGTTAGGTTGACTATGTGAGCTGTTATTTTTCACTTTCTCCAACAAACAAAAGCAAGAGACATTCGTTTACATTGAAGAACAGTAAGGGAGCTGCATGGACAGTTATTTTGGGATTTGAGAATCTGCTGCATTGAAATATTTGAACTTTAGCAGCTAGAATGTATGCAACCACCAAACCAGATGTAATGCATTTTAATTAAAACTATATGTACAAGATGATAATCTCCTGTATTTTAAAAAGATTCCATTATTTGAAAAACTGGAAATGACTAATGATGGAATGAATAACCATATACACTGATCATCCTTACAAAAATATTCGTTTATTAATTCATTTTCCTTTGGCTTAGTCCCTTATTTATCAGGGGTCGCCACAGCGGAATGAACCGCCAACTATTCAAGCATATGTTTTACGCAGCGGATGCCCTTCCAGCTTCAACCCAGTACTGGGAAACACCCATACACTTTTGCATTCACATACTACGGCCAATTTAGTTCATCAAATTCACCTATTGCGCATGTCTTTGGACTGTGGAGGAAACCGGAGCACCCAGAGGAAACCCACGAGAACACAGGGAGAACATGCAAACTCCACACAGAAATGCCAACTAGCTCAGCCGGGACTCGAACCAGTGACCTTCTTGCTGTGAGCCACCGTGCTGCCCATATATATATCCATATTTATCCTTTTAAGCAAACACTTCACAATTATTTAGATTACTCCTAAATAAAAATCCTCAATTTTAAATAGTTTATGCTTGCTGTAATTAAAAAGATTAGATTACAGTCAGACCTTTAATGTTTCCCAAACACTTGGATGCCACTGACTTGCATACCAAAGACAGGAGCTTTAGTCACAGAGGCTGATCTGTATGCAGCTCATTCAGGCTCTCCAAAGTCTCTTTAGTCTCCAAGCGGGTGAACCAAGGGAATTCCGTCCGATCTTGCCCGTGATGTCACCACAAGCCTGGCTCCACTTGCACAATGGGTGTTTCCCAAAAAAACACGAACGCGGTTCCCAAGAAAAAGCCAGTTGCGTAGTTAGCGCTACGCACACAGGTGTCATCGACTGTTGCTCAGACAAGGAGCTCACTCGTATTATTAGGCAACAATTAAACGTGCTGGAGTCGATAAACACTGTTTTGGACGGTACTTACTTCACAAACCGCACTGACAGTCGCTGACACACACACCGATCTCACCGGCAACAGATGCCCGGCGCGGGTCCTGATGGGTAGGTGAAAAACGCAGGAAGGCGCGCTGATTTAAATGCTGTAATCCTGTCTTAAATGGTAACAACTTTCAGCTTTATTGCATGAACGTATCTTGCTATAAGAACTAGAAGCAAACAATTTATGTTATAGTTCAGTTCAGTTGTGCTTTTTGGTCCAAAACGTTTAGGCTATTTACGATTTTCATTATGGAGATTCAATTGAAAGGTGTCAATTCCACGTGTCTGCTATATTAAATTTTTGTTTATTTCTGTATTATGTTAATGTAAGAAACATAAAACATTTTTACCAGAGGTAGATTTCTAACAGATTATTTTCAATTTCAATATGCATGAATGTTTGGCTACCAAATGTACTTGTCCACATAATTACTTACTAAGTAATATAAATATTATATAAACAATGGCAGGCTATATAACGTACTGCTTACTGATTTGGATCATTTAAAAGTCATTCAGCTAGTTTCATTTGAATAAATATGTCACAAATTACATTTTGAAACCAATATGAAAACATCTAAACACAATTGTTTGTGTCATGTTAATACTTTATATCTTTTACATAGATACATATAACTTAGCCTGTTCCATTGTAAAAACCTGATTTCTATTGCATAATCCATTTGAAGGGATGAGGGGTGTAGGGAATCATAAACCTTTTTTTTTTTTTTTTTACTTGGAACGCATACATATATCTGCTTCACAAAATAAACAATGGACAAAAAAAATCATGAGAAGTAACAGAAACTTGTGCCCTCCATCTTTTATTGTGAACAACCCTTTTAAGGGTCTAGCTATAGGACTTGTTTTGGAACAATCATTTCAGGCGGTAATTATTGCTATGATTGTTTTGCAAATTCATCCTGTGAGGAGATGGAGGACATGTATCACCCTTGTAGCTCATTTCTAATTGGTTGAACAGATGGTGTTACATCTCACTCATTACTGCAACATTCCCTGCTCTTCTATAGGTGAATTCAAGAGGATTGTAAGCCTTTCTTTACAGCTGAGTAAATGATTCTCCATTATGCAACATTCAGCCAAAATAATAACTATACCTTAGTACTGTCAAACGATCAATTGTGATTAATAGCATCCAGATAAAAAGTTTGTATTTAATATATTCATGTGTACTGTGTTTTTATGTGTGACATATACATATGTATAAATACACACATACTGCACATAAAATACAAAATAAATATATATATATATATCATCACGTGTGTAAGGAATCCTCGGATTTGGAGCTAAAAACAAGGAAACACCCAGAACAGATGGCCCGTTCATCAGAGAAAATATGAACTGGATATTTTCTTACAGTAATTCAATGGACCGGAAAATTCTCATGAGCTGTAAAAAATCCACATCAAACCAAAACACAAATGAAGGGCCTCTTAGAGGGTTTAATAGTGTACACAGTGTAACAACATCTGTAATGCCTAGCAGAATATACACTGCCATCACGCTTTCAAAGTCTGTTTGTTTTTCCGTTCACCTGACAGTAGGTATTATCACTTGATTTGTCTTCTTTTAACAGCTCAAAAAGCGCTCACCCAAACACAACACGGAACCCACAGTATGCTTCACAAATATTATTTAGACCTGGTTATACATTTTGAAAAATGAAACAAAAAATGCATTAAATGTGGATTTGAACGCTATTGTAGTGTAGTTAATAATTTAAAAGACTAAATACAGTAGAATAAATATGAAGTGCATGTGTCCATTTTGAATTATTAACATGTCAGTGCATTATTCAGTTGAGTTCATACAATATTAAGCAGTGAGGCTGTTAAAGTGCCTATGTTATATTTTTTTGTATCTTTTAATTGTATCTATAATATATGTTTTATTGTCTTTCATTAAAAGAGTAACTGTGAGTGTAAAAAGCCTAAGAATTACTCCCAAATCTTCTCCAAAAATGTACTCAAAAAGCCTTAGAAAGTGACTTCAATTTTTTTTCAAAAGTACTCCAGCTTTACTTATTGTACAAACCAATATAAGTTGGTTAAAATGCATAATTGCACCTATGGATGCACTGATATGGAAATACTGGGCAACACAGATAACCAGTAACTTAATATTTGGAAACCAATAAATAGGCTGATTAATACATATATTCATGTGAAATTGTCTGAGCTTGAATACAAAATTTAAATGAAAAAAATACAGGGGATAAAAAAATAACAATGATATGATTGATACCTTAACTGCAGAGAAATGTGGTAAAATAGCATAATAAGCACTTAACATATAAGTGTAAATTGTCAACCACCTTCTCTCATTTCAGAAGTAAAAGTCAAAAACCCATGGCACAGGCCAGTTGTCATCTTTCTGATGGCTGTTGTTGCCTTAGGGATCATCATCATGGTGTCCATTTCTGTGGTCCAGCACAAGCCTTTACCCCAAAAGTACAAGGTATGTCTAAAACTCTGAGAGAAACATAATGAAAGACATTAGATCTATGCAGATTTGACTGACACATTGGTCTCTGTACACTCGACAGTATGGAATAGTCCTGGACGCCGGCTCCTCTCACACCTCTGTGTTTATCTATAAATGGCCAGCAGAGAAGGAGAACAACACAGGCATGGTACAGCAGCATCACACGTGCAACGTTAAAGGTATGTGATCCCTCATTTACTGACCACAGGTTAACCAAGTCCATTGAAAAACTGAACCTTTCCTGTTTTTAAAATCCTATGATATTGTTTCTTTTGTGGATCAAAAAAGGAGCTATTTATCAGATTGTCCAAGCTGCTCTTTTCCATATAGTGACTGCAGCTGTCAAGCATGATTTTTTAATGAATATTAACTTAAAGCCACATCCACCTATTGCTAGGCTTCCTACAGCTCATGGAATTTTTAGAATATTATTGATATAATAATATTATCAATCTATTGCAGACATTAAAAATCAGGGAATTTTAGATATTTTTTTTCCAAGTCATGGAATATCAGGGATTTTTGTTCGTCATTTGAAAATTTCTTCCTATTTATCAAAAATGGTTTTTTTCTATACCATGTTTTTCATGTGTTATGGTTAGGCTATTTTATTTTATTCCTTCCCACTTGTTAACCAAATCAAATGCAGTCACCAGGCTGTACCCGTTGAAATACTGTCTGTAGCTGTTTCTTTTGTCTGCTCAAACCAGGCCTGGATTTTGGGGGAAAATGCATAAATATTGTGCAAAACTTTGCTCAATATTTGTGGCAATATTTCCTGCATTTCTTGTGTTGTTTTATTGACAAAATATACACAAATTTACACATCCCGATTATTATTATCATCACTTTTTAAACTCGAGAACTACTGGTCTCTATAATTTATATTAATGAAAAACTGAAAGAAACAAAGAGAAATGTTTACTTTCTAACTATATAAAGCCTATACATCATTTAGATTCATTCATGTATCAAATATGATCAAAATAAACAATGCTGGCAGGAGCACTTTTGGCTTAGCTTAGCATTAATCATTGATCGGATTAGACTATTAACATCTCGCTCAAATTTCAAATAAGAGTTAGAAAATAATTTGGATAATTTTCCTATTTAAAGCTTGTATTAATACCCTTCTGTAGTTACATCATATACTTAGATATCCGGAAAGTGAAAAGTTATTAGGTTGATATGTCTAGGAACTATACTTTCATTCCAGCGTAATAATCACGGAACTTTGCTGCCAAACCATGACTGCAGCTGGAGCAATAAACTCTTTTCTAACACTTTGAGCAAGATGCTAATGATCTAATCCAATTCAATGATTTATGCTAAGCTAAGCTAAAAGTGCTGAATGGATTCAGAAATGGTAGATGATACTGAACAGTGTAACTCTAGGTGACTTGTAAAATGAGCCTATTTCCAAAAAAAGTAGAGTGTTCCTTTAATATCTCTTTAACAATGAACGTAGCCTTGTTCAAACAGGCTTTGGCTGAATGCACATTGCGATAGTCACATGACACATCTAAATCGGGTCACAAGGAAAAAAGCAGCGCAGTGCTGTCTATGACAACGATATCTCACACTGGATTAGTACTTTCTATATGGAAATATAATGTTATTTAATATAAAGCAATGCAGATGGCGTGGAAGGAATTTGAACATATTTTCGAACATTTGTCACGTCTGTTCAAAATATGCAGGAATTCCTTTAAACTTTGCCCCATTTGCTTGATTTTTGTATTAAAGTCAGCAATTGCTGAATCACAGAATTTTGGAGGAACTGCTCAACAAAACAGCTGCCTGTTTTTCTATTCGTCATGAAAATTCAGCCTTTTAGTCAGTGAAGGTCAGGGAAAATTAGGGCATTTTACATTTGGCTTAGAGTGGGAACCTTGTATTGCATAATCACCACTGACCAATGTTTGTTGAAAGGTATTTCCGAAAGGATGCAGACTTACAGTATCTGGAACAGTTTACTTATCAAGTTGCATTGAACTTCTAAAACAAACTTTACCCTAACTTTATTTTGCACTGATTTTGTGATGACATCACACTGTTATCTGATTACTTTAAAAGGATATTGTGGCTTTAGTCACAATAGTCATATTACAATAACACAATAATATAGTCACAATAATCAATGTGATGTATATCTGATGTGAAATGGCTTCTCAAACAATAGAAAAATGTAGGACAGAACTTGATGACGTTTGTCATGAATTGATTGGATCAATGGATGATTGTGGTTGCTCTTGATCATCTCAGTAGAGTGAAAGATTGTTCTGCCCTCAAACCAGTAAATACATCATCTGACAAGAGAGGATTTTGATTAACTATTGCAAGGGCCCATTCATTTAAATATTGTCATTTAGAGCTTTTCTTTCACAAAATGATGATTGGTCAGAATAACAAATGTTTTCAGGGTTATTCCAACAGATAACTCCTCCTAAGATAAAACGCTGACATTGCATTGTCTAAAAAAAGAATATAAATCTGAAAACATGACATTTTTGCTCCTTTCAAAAAATGACAACACTCCTTCACTGAATTTCCTTCAGCGTATATCAGTTCTTTCTATATCAGTATTACAGACAAATGCCCTTTCAATGACAGCATTTTTATTGTAAACTTGGACTAAATGTCACCAGAAATGTTTATTTTATTATTACAGAATAAAACTAAAACTTATGTTTGACTCCAACACATATCTAACACACAAAAAATAATTCTTGAGTGGTTTTCTATTTTGTTTTCATATATGTGCATAGATAATTCATTTATAATAAATACTGCAATAGTCCTTTCCATAATATATGTCAATATTGATTTCACACTGACTTTATAATTCAGTGTGTTCCTCACACAAACCTACATTATGGCTTTCAGTAGTCGAGCCATTCTGCTAAACGTCTCTTTGAAAGGCAAAGTCAAGTTAATTTCCCTTTAGTAGTTATGTCAACACACCGCATCATTTCCAGCAATACATCCGCATACTAAAAAAGCCTGTTGGCAAAGTGTGGGAAACTCTGAGAAACATGTTTGTCCCCTGTAGGCAAAGGCATCTCCAGTTACTTCGATAAACCAAATGGGGCTGGCGCATCTCTGGAGGAGTGCATGAAGGAGGCCAAGGAGAAAATACCTGCTCACAGGCACAGCGAAACCCCCGTGTACCTGGGAGCCACGGCAGGCATGAGACTGCTCAAGTAATCACTGCTGCATATTATTAATAAGCCAGCAGGGCAGTATAGGATGATTGAAGATTATTCTGAGTAAAAGTTTTAGTATGCAATCCAAAGACCAGATAGTTCATTCAAAATTATTTTTAAATAAAAAATTAAATAATTTTTTCTGTAAGTTACTTTGAAAAATCTTGAAAACTGGTAACTATTGATGTCTGTAGTATGTTTTTTTCTACTATGGATGGTTACCAGTTTACACCATTCTTCAAAAATATCCTCTATTGTTTTCCACAGAAAAATGAAACCCATACAGGTTTGAAACCACTTGGTGGCAATTAAATAGAGAGTAAATGTTCATTTTTGGGTGAACTATCTCTTTAAATATGCCAAAGATGAATTGTCTTTATTGTGTAGGCTAATTGTACTAGATTTAAAAAATTGGAGTAGTAAAGATTTTTTTTTCTGTGTTTTTAAAAGACGTTTCTTATGCTGAATCAAGACTGAAATTGATTTTGAATTGTAACTTTATAAATTTTTTATAATTAAAAATCCCAAATTTTTTTTGCACTTCTGAGTTTATATCTTGATGTTAAAAAGACTCAATTGTGAGACACAAACTAACAAATGCAAGAAAGAATGTCACAAAAATCCACACACAGCACATTTTTCCACAATATTATTTTTTAAATCACATTTTTATTCAAATAAATGCAAGTTAGCATAAGGCACATCTTTTATTGACATACAAAATGTGCCTTATTCCAAACATAATATAGTCTATATAAATTATCCAATGTAATTGATTTTTTGTTTTTGTATTTGTTGTCAAAAGTTAATAAATTTAAATTATTAAATAAATTTCAATCATATTTATTTTCTCAAGGATGGAGGATGAAATGGCCTCAGAAAAAGTGCTTACCTCCGTTGCACATTCACTGAAGACGTACCCCTTCTCCTATCAAGGAGCTCGTATCATTTCAGGCCAAGAGGAGGGAGCTTTTGGATGGATTACTGTCAATTACCTGAGTGAAAACTTGAGAAAGGTACAGTTTTGTTTTCACTGCATGACATTTTTTATATTAGTTACTAAATTTGCAACCTAAAGCCCTGCTCAACAGACTTGAAGTACCAAATATATATAGAGTACATTTATTGTTTAGTATGGGAATGATTAGTAAAGTTTCACTATTAAAAGGCAAATAATGTACAATTATCCCTGTATTTATTACGCAGCCCACAGGCACTCTTGGAGCTCTGGACCTTGGTGGAGCCTCTACTCAGATAACCTTCGTACCTCAGCAGAACATTGAATCATCCGACAATTCGATTGACTTCAGACTGTATGGAAATGATTATCATCTATACACCCACAGCTTTCTCTGTTATGGGAAGGACCAAGTTCTCAAGCTTGCTATGGCTCAGAAATTGCGCTCAACACCTGACAAGGTATGCCACAGCAATTGAAAAAATTGTAGACCTTAGTAGGGTTTCACTATTACATATATAGTTGAAGTCAAAAGTATAAGCCCTCCTGTGATTTTTTTTTTCTTTTCTTTTTCAAACATTTTCCAAACAATGTTTAGCAGAGCAAAGAATTTTCACTGTATTTCCTATAATATTTTTTTCTTCTGGACAAGTGTTATTTGTTTATTTTTGGCTAGAATAAAAGCAGTTTTTAATTTTTTTAAAACCATTTTAAGGTCAATATTATTAGCCTTCTTAAGCAATTATTTTTTAGATTGTCTACAGAACAAACCATTGTTATAAAAATGACTTGCCTAATTACCTTAAGTTGCCTAATTAACCCAGTTAAGCCTTTAAATGTCACTTTAAGCAGAATACTCGTATCTTGAAAAATAGCTAGTAAATTATTATTTACTGTCATCATGGCAAAGATAAAGAAATCAGTTATTAGAAATTAGTTGAAACTATTCTCTTTAGAAATGTGTTGAAAAAACCTCCTTTCCGTTAAACATAAATTGGAGAACCAAATATACAGGGGGGCTAATAGTGTTGCAGTGCCCCCATTATGACTTTTCAGATATTAGCTGTCATGTAGTGTGCAATAAATGGAAAAGGGCTGCAAATTTACAGTACTGATGAATCAATTAGGAAATTTTTGGAAATTTTGCCTGATACTGATACCTGATTACTCTTTATATTTGGAAGCCGATAACCGATATATATGCCGATAAATACAGATCTTAATATGGATTCTTCTGAGCCTTATTACAAAACAAAACATAAACAAATATGGTGGACAAAGGATTTTATCAACTGAACTATAGAAAACGAGGGAACTACCAATTGCTTGTTTTCATGGTGAAAAACGTCCACATTGCCATCTTATTATCTTCACTCTAGCGTAAATAATTATAAAGCGCGTGTGTTCGCCGTGTACAACATGTCACATCATATGGAACATGTTATTAAAATAACGCATAATTTACCAGGTGATAATTATTTTTATTATTTGTGCTTACAATTACAGAGGAAGTCTTGGGAGATTATATAATAGCTGATATTAGATATACAATTTAAAAAATGCTGGATTCCACACAATTCCTTCATGTTGTCCTAGAACAAATTGATTAAAAACTTAATTGTTTTTGCAAATTTAAGTGGATTGAACATAAAACAATTAAGTTGTCCCCCCAAAAATTAAGTGATATTAACTATAAGCAGTAGACAATCTGACAAATCAGAGTAGAGCATGCATTTAGAAAACTTTGAGAGTGCAGAACTTACATATAGTCATTTAGCAGACGCTTTTGTCCAAAGCAACTTAGTATGAACTGTTCAAAATGTTTCAAAAAAATGTCCATAAATTGTTGCATTTTGGTTAAAGTTAACTATTGCATTTTTATTATATGTGACATTTGATTTTTTTTCTTTCCTCTGAAAGACAGATGACATTAAGTTAATGGATCCTTGTTTCCATCCTGGATATAGCATCACCAAGACGCTTGAAAGTGTCAGTACCCCCTGTATGAAACCACTGAAAATGCCAAAGGAGCAGTTCTCTCATGTGGGGCTTGGGAATTTGTCTCAGTGCCAAGAATCAATCAGAAAGGTTTTTAATACCAGCCATTGTGCTTATTCAAGCTGCTCTTTCAATGGTGTTTTCCAGCCTTCTGTTGATGGAAAATTTGGGGTAAGAAACAATGAATATTGTTTGAACTAATTGGTTAAGTTGTAAGTCATAGCCGGTGTAAACACTTGTGTCGTTTGACTTTCTAGGCTTTTTCTGCTTTCTTCTTTGTAATGGACTTTTTGAATCTGACAAAGGATTCATTAGACAAAACAAAGCAGACGCTGGGAATGTACTGCTCTACCCCATGGCAAAAGGTGAAATTTAGTTACTTCTGTGTAAAATGCTTGTATCTTTGTTGGGATGTAAATGTGAACTTGTTTGACTTTTTTTCAGATTGTACAAGATCACCCAAAAATAAAAGAGAAGTACCTTTCTGAATATTGCTTCTCAGCAACATACATTCTCACTCTCCTGGAACATGGATACAATTTCACCTCAGACAACTGGAACGACATCAGGTTTATCAAGAAGGTGAGCATGGTGGAAATAAAAACAATGTTGACTTGTTTCTCTTCAAATCTAGCTAAAAAACTATTCATTTCTGTGTGTGCCTCACATAGGTGAGTGGGTTTGACAAACCACCTGTAGAAAACACACTCTTTCAGCTCTCTGACACTTGCACCAGACCCTTTCTTACAATCACTCCATATCTCCAAAAATAAATAAATAAATAAATATTGTGCATTTATGAAGTGTGCTTCACATAGGTGAGTGGACTTGGCAAACCACCTGTAATAAAAACGCTCCTCTCTATAAGAAAAACAAACACTACCCCTTCCTTACTCTAGCACTTCATTCTATGAGCACGAACAGTTCATTTGTATAATTAGCACTTCTTTTGTGTATTGCCTGTTCTTGTTAAAATCGCTGAATGCCTTCTCGATTGTAGGTCACTGTAGACAAAATTGTATGCTAAATGACTAATTGTAAAATGTTTAAAACTTAAGGAATAAGTATATAAGTGGATCTCAGAAGTTTGCAACTGAATACCATTGGAGAAGATCACATATTCTTTTAAAAAGGAGAATAGTTTTCCCCATTGGTATCTCCTCCTTTTTATTATTTATTTTTACAGCTGGGAAACTAAGTATTGAACACGTCACCATTTTTCTCAGAAAACATGTTTCTAAAGGTGCCTTTGACTTGAAATTTTCCCCAGATGTTAGTAACAACCAAAGAAATCCATATATGCAAAGAAAACAAATCTAATTAGTTATGTGTTGTAAATTAAGTTATGTGTAATAAAATGAAATGCCGAAGGGAAAAAGTATTGAACACATGAAGAAAGGGAAAGGAAGTGAAAGACCAGACAGCAGCTGAAATCTCTCAGTAGTTATTCAGCATCCCTCTTCCCTTCCTCATTGTAAAGTAATATTAGCTGCTTCAGTCCAACATCTACATAACCAGGATGATGAAGATAAAACCAGGGTGGACATTTCAGCAAGACAATGATGCAAAACACAGCCAAGGAAACTCTCAAATGGTGTCAGAGAAAGAAAATCAAGCTGTAGAATGGCCCAGCCAATCACCTGACTTGAATCCAATAAAAAAGACAAAATAAAGGTCAGATTTGATAGACGAGACCCACAGAATCATCAAGATTTCTACACTCTGTTGAAGTCTGAAAAACTCACACCTAAGCAATTCATGTGACTTCATTCTCAAAATGAGAGGCGCCTTTATACTGCCATCACCAAAAAAACTTTTATATAAAGTATTAAATACGTTTCAGTAGTTCAGCACTTTCTCCTTGTGTAATTCCATTGTTATTACACAACTCATTTTTGAGAATTTTATGTTTGTATTGTTTGGGTTTTTACCAAAATCTGGTTCAATTCCATGTCAACAGCTCCTTTAGAAATATTATTCCCAGGAAAAAACATGATGTGTTCAATGCTTATTTTCCCCGCTGTATATACTGTGTATTACTTTAGTTTGTTTGTTGCTTAGTTTTGATGTTGTTCTGTATTGTTAACATTTGAAAAAGCAAAATAAAATTATATAATAATAAAAAAAAGAAGTATATAAAATGGGTATATATATAAAAAAACAAATAGCATATTAAATATTAAAACAGCTTGCCACATTTGTCAATGTATGTAGATGACTGTGACTTTTTCTGTGCAGATTGGAGACAGCGATGCTGGCTGGACTTTAGGTTACATGCTTAACCTAACCAACATGATACCTGCTGAAGATCCAGACAAGCCACTGATGCCTCATGGGGGATACGTCACATTTATGCTTCTCTTCTCACTTCTAATAATCGTCCTCGTCATTATGGCCTACATGTATTTCCGTCGCTCGACTAAAACAGCCCAGAAAGACATTATTTAGACAGAAATACTGTGCTGTGATCTTTTAATATTGGATTTGTTTTTGATCTCCGCAGAATATTAATAGATCCGAAATCAGGTTTTGACTTTATCTGAACGGTTTTACATTTCAAAGAATCCGTACCTCATGTGAAGGACAAGCAGGTTTTAGGAGAGAAATGGGTTTCTAGTTCCTATGCAGCTGAAGGGACATTAAACTCTTTGCCCATTTCATTGTGACCACTTTAAATGTTCTTAAAAATCAAGTCAGGTTTTAGCTTTTGGGGACTTGGTGGAAAAGGGTTGCTGAGCTTCTCTCAAATGAAAAGTGCACTGACATTAGATATATGGTGTGCGTTTAATCTGAAGTGAAGGTCTCCCAATTTATGCAAAGAAAAGCACACATCTTGATGCCAGTTTGTTGTCGTTGTAGATCTTTTTTGCTTTGTTCATATGAATTATCACTGGATATCAATCTTTAAACATTTAATTTCAGCATAGCACGTTTTTAATGAATTGAAAAATGTGAGGCCATTGTAAGTGTCATTGCATGCTTGTTTTCTGCTTTTTTTGTGTCTCAGTTTGTTTCGCCATATTTTTTGTAATATCACAATGTAACAGAAAGGTTAAAGTAATCATTTGTTCATGTCTGCTTCTGTAAGGCACATTCCAGATATGAAAAACCTGTATGCTCTGAAGTGATGTGTAAAATTATGTGAGATGTTGTGTTTATGTATTTTATGTACAATTGTAGCAAATTTTTTATAAAAGGTACTTTTTTTCATTTGTTTTCTAAAAGGTCTCTTACACTCACCAAGGCTACATTTATCATTTCAAATAAATACAGATACAACAATATTAAGTAATATTCAAATGTAAAAAAAATTGTCTTTTATTCATTTTATTTTTAGATTTAATTTATATTAAATGTAAATATAATTAATTTATATAATTTATATAAATATTATAATAATAATAAATAAAAATTAAATTAAATTAAATTGTGCTGCTTGATACTTTACACTGTAAAAACATACTGGTTGCTTTAAATTTTTAAGCTGAATCAAATTAACCTTACAAGTCATTTGAACTTACATTAAACTGACTTAAAACAGCTTGCGTAACTTATAAAATTAAGGTGGAACATGATTAAATTCGTTTAATAAGCTACAATGAACTAAAAACATATTTTGTCATGACTCAATTTTTATTTTACAGTGTAGTAATTTGAGTAAAAAATGTTTTATTCTGTAAACTACTGATGAATATTTTTTCTTAAAGTTACATTTTGATAAAGAATGAAAATCCAGTTTTCAACTTTTTTTAGTTTATATTTATTTTTTAGACAACACAATACCAATGTTTAACTTCAGAACCGTTAAGAAATAAATATTTGGTAGATTTAAAAAAAAAATCACAACAATTAAAACCATTTGTTATTTTGAACAATTGTCATATAGAATTGTTTTAATAGAATATTTATATAATTATTTTTTTCTTGCGACAGTATGCATGAGATATACATTGATTCTTGATTATTTTTGCTAATGAGAAGTAACAAAAATCCTTACAAAGGTTTACATTAAGCCTTAATTCCACAGGAATATTTGAACAAAATATTGCCACTGATAAAGATACAACATAGGATATTAATCTGATGATGAATCAATAGCAATAGCCTTTCTTACAGATTACACAAGAGGCAATAACACTGGCAAATACATATTAATGATATATAGAACCAGTGTAAGAGTACAGCTCATATTAGGAATATTACTTTTTGCAATGAATATATTGGCAATATACAAACATACTTCAAGCGACAATTAAATATATAAATTTCCAAACTCATATGGTGGTGCTTAAAAAAAACTACTCGTCATTGACTGTACAGAAACAATCAAATCCTAAAGCTTTGCATAGAATTAGTCAGTGTTTTCTGATCTATTCTAGGTATAGCTCCTTCTTTTATTGATCTTTTACCTCTCCGGGCAGTTATTCCCATTCAATTACTTGATGCGCATCATGTATGTCCAAGAGTATGGAGATAGAATTGTTTCATAATTCCAAACAAATATAATACAATCCACAAATAAATGTGAAGCGATTGACAAATACCAAGTATATTCACAAATAAATACAATGAGATCCACAAACAAATCTTAGAGTTCCACAAACAGTAAAATCAGACTTGCAAATAAAAAACATACTCACACATATATTTTTTATTCTACAAACACAATTTTGTCTTACATTTATATGTGAATTGCGTCCTGTGCATTTGTAGATTAGTGTGCATTTGTGGGTAGCTCTCTGTGCATTTGTAGATTAGTGTGCATTTGTGGGTAGCTCTCTGTGCATTTGTAGATTAGTGTGCATTTGTGGGTAGCTCTCTGTGCATTTGTAGATTGCTGTGGGTATTTG
>CAIGQV010017602.1:10172351-10196372 GCA_903798115.1 Danio jaintianensis | reverse complement strand
AGATAGATAGATAGATAGATAGATAGATAGATAGATAGATAGATAGATAGATAGATAGATAGATAGATAGATAGATAGATAGATGTCATGATCAGGAAATATAGAATTATTGAATATCAGCATATGTCAAAACAGGGTCTAAAATGTTTTGAATTCGTCCAGTCAACCACTTCCAGAGGCTGACAAAAATTAATTCACCTGGTTTGCTTTCATAAAGAAAAGTAAAATAGGACTGAATACAAACATGTTTTGGCACATGTTTTGAGAAAGTGCACTGAAACAAGGTTTCTATACTTTTCTGTGTTGTGCTAAAACATACACATTACGAAAACTGTATCTGTATATCCACATCCAATTAAATAGTTTGCTTTCCTGAAGTCGTCCAAAATAGGATTGTTCATGCAATAGTACATAGCACATTAGCAGTAAAATCTCAATGAAATCTGAACACAAGTGGTCACAAAAGATGCTTTGATTGCATGTTAATAGCAGCTGGAAACAGTAATGTATCTCACCTGACTGCTTGTAATTAGATCACTGAAAACACAGGTGGTAAACAGGACCTTTAAGAAATATTCACTATTTAAACTCAATAAAATCAACCATCTAATTTGAACACAAACCAGTGAAATCATAATTTTGTTAAACTACACCTACTTCAGACGTGCTGCTTAGCACAAAAGACAACCTTTCAAATAAGTATGCTGCGCTAAACTCATGAAAAGGCAAAATGCCATGGGACATTGTTAAGAAAATGAGGCTGGGGTCAAGTCCTCTATTTGAGCAGCCCAGCGCAACAAAACTGCAAAGTCAACAGTCACAGTCCTGCAAGCCAATTTGAGGTGTCTGCATAAATCCAGACTACTACAAAGTGCAGCACTTTTGCAAAAGTTCTTATTTTGGCACCCAGTAAATTTCAGTATAGAATGCGAAAAAATAAATCTCCTTGTGAACTGAAACACAACCCATCTCACCTGAAGCGCTGTCTAGGGGTCTGTCTGTCCTTGCTACAGCACAGGTGACCCAGGTAGTAGACCGGGAAGATGGCACAGTTCCAGGAGGTGGAGAACCAAGTGAGGGTGAATGGGATATTCAAGCGTCTAACAGTTATTTTGGCCAACTGAGTGCTTCCTGACCAAGATATGCAGATGCAGATGACCATAGCGACACCCCACAGTGCTCTGCGCAGATGGACCGCAGTCAAATGCAAACAGCAGCGGAGCTTCTGCAACCTGTCTGCACAATCTGATAAGGCTGTCCCAGAATGACCATCTACCTTCACTTCCACCTTCTCACTGCTGGACTGCTCCTCCCCTGCAGATACACACAATATTGCATAATACAAAGTCAAAAGCATAAACCACAGGCATTCAAGCACATCGTCACCTCTCTTCTTTCAGCTATAAACTTTCATGCACTGCTACAGGATAACTCTGCATAACAAAGCTGATGCTGACAAAGCTGAAATCCAGTACATGGAGATAGAAATTCAAGTACCGTTGTAATTTCTTAATGTTAAACTTTTTTTTGTAACATTAACTGCAGAATAAAAGTATAATTTCTTTTTTTAAATACTATTAGATTAAATAAACTGTCACCCCACATGTGGAGTTCACACTTGAAAATGATAGATGATATATGCATATTATGGCGGCACGGTGGCTCAGTGGTTAGCACTGTCGCCTCACAGCAAGAAAGTTGCTGGTTCGAGACCCAGCTGGGCCAGTTGGCATTTCTGTGTGGAGTTTGCATGTTCTCCCAGTGTTGGCGTGGGTTTCCTCCGGGTGCTCCGGTTTTCCCAACAGTCCAAAGACATGCATTACAGGTGAATTAGATATACTAAATTGGCCATAGTGGGTGTTTCCCAGTATGCTGGAATAGTTGGCAGTTCATTCCGCTGTGGCAACCTCGAAAATGAATATGTATATTGTACATAGATCAGGTTTAGGCAGTTTAGTTTTTTTGACAAATTTACTGAAAAATGTCTCACCTACTAGACAGTGAGGATTAAGTTTAAAGTGATAAGCATAGGGCTGGGTGATCTTCATGATCCTGCACCACACATCCATGATACACAATCTGCATACAAAGTCCAGTCTATACTTTGCCTGTTTTCTGTCAATGCGCATACACACGAAGCCACTTAGGAAACACACCTGTTGTCATCATGGTTTAACGCACCTCTGTTAACTCCATGTTCTTTGTTTTAAAAAACCCATGCCATATTCTATAATGCATTTGAGTTGTCATGTTACACCTTTTGACTTTTTTTTAACTTAAGCTTTCAGGGAAGGGCAAAAAAGTGCACCAATTAAAAGAAAAGGAACCGCATACGGCACTTCAATGATCAATTATCGTGTCTTTATAAGTTTTAAAAAACAAAAAACATTGAAACATTGTTTCAAAGATTCATTGTACAGCTTGAATATTATTCTCATGTTGTACTATGTACATAAATCAAATACATAACCACATATTAAAGACACATGGAAGCTTCCACCATGGATAAAAAAAATAATAAAAATAATAATTAAAAAAAACTTTATTTGACAATTTTGACATTTATTCTGAGAACTGCAATATTTAATGGCAAGAAATAAAGCCTTAAACTATAAATTAGCATCTGCTTGAAAGTCACAATGCTGAGAGAGCATGACTATTCAGTTGACCAATTTAAAATTTACTGCAAGATATTAACAACTCTAATCCAACTCTAATCAGTAGAAAAAGCCCACAATATTTGTGACAATTGACAAGAAATATAGTTTCAAGAGTTCGCACTTAGATATTGTTTGATAATAATAGCAGGTTTGGCATGCTGTCCCGGGAGAGAACCCTGAGCTCGGAGATAATTGAGCCCAGGGCTCCCGCCTGGTCGATAAGCAAAAGGGGGTACGAGATCAGGTTGTTCTCAAGAGCTCCCCCTGGCAAAGGAGAAGAAAAAGGAGGAAGATGGGGTGGATGGGGGGTTTCTTCGAAAACAAAGATAAGGGAATAATTTTAGATAGGCTACTTATAGTGAGTTTGGACTCGTCTGATTGGCTTACTGATAATTACAGATGAGAGTCCAGCTGTGATCAATCAAATCACGTGCTCCTCTCGAAATTAGTTTGTGAAACTTCACTTTAAAAAAAATCAAGATACAAATATATTAGCAATCAGCTGTTCATGGTACTGAAGACACTGTACTGTAAAATAGTTTCTTCTGCATGTAGAAAATATTACAATATACAAGGCTTAAATATTACAAGGCTGTTCATTACTCCTTCATTTGTCATACCTTTTTTTCTTCATGGCTAATAGATGGACATTTAGTATGTACAGGCCTGAACCTGAAGGACAGAACTGTCAGTACAAGGAGGACAAGGAGGCAGACAGACTGTCCCCAAACAACAGTCAGTCAACAGAACAAATGTCTCATTATCATAGACTGTGGTCTGATGGTCAATGTGATCCGAGTGCCAGCTCAGTGCTGCATATATGTATAAAATATACCTCAACATACCTCAAAAAAGAAATTCATAAAAGTAAAAAAATAAAAATAGAAATAATTGGATAAGAAATGTTCATGTTTGGGTGAACTTTCCCTTTAAGGAGCTTATGTACTGTGTAAGTTTCAACGAGTTTAATAATTATGTTGTCTTGCACTTTGAAATCCAACGTGACAGCCATGTCTCCAGTTATATACACATCAGATCAGATCAAATGTCTAACAATATGACGAATCGATTATTTGCATAAAATATCGATGGCCCCTTCAATTTTTATTTAAGTGCGAATCTCACAGAGCTCAATTTAATGTTTGCATTTTACTTTGGTTGCATGTGTGAGTTTATTCAAATGCAACTGGTTTTGTAATTTTTTCTTTAAATATTTTTTTTGGTGGGCGACATGGTGGCTCAGTGGTTAGCACTGTCACCTCACAGCAAGAAGGTCGTTGGTTCGAGTCCCGGCTGGGTCAGTTGGCATTTCTGTGTGGCGTTTGCATGTTCTCCCCGTGTTGGCGTAAGTTTCCTCCGGGTGCTCCGGTTTCCCCCACAGTCCAAAGACATGCGCTATAGGTGAATTGGGTAAGCTAAATTGTCCGTAGTGAATGGGTGTGTATGGATGTTTCCCAGTAAACTACAACTACTATATAGATATATTATTTCTCATACTCTTTACACCTCTATACATTATAATGTATGAACTTTCTATCCTTTCTGCTATGTACGGTGCATTTTTGCAAAGATCCTGAATGTGCATGTTCTTCATGCTAAGATGCTTTCAGTGGAGTAATGAAAATGAGAATTGAGAGAGACCTCGTCTGCCCCTGATGACTCAGCAAAAACGGCTCAGACTCAGTTACCTTCTCATGCATAGTAGAGTCACTGCCAGAGCTGCACATCATAACTCAGGCTGCATCGCTCAAATACAACAACAGATATATCAGGAGTCCCATTTCCTAAACACATATTTTCAGAGTGTGCAAAATGTTCTTTTTTTATTGATTACACAGTATATACATAAATAAAGTAACTGCAAAGTCTCCTTGTCAACAAATGATCTGACTCGACGGATTATTAAACAGATGATAGATTTGGCCATTTGTGCCTGTGTCAACAGTATTCTTAAGTGTGGCCACAAAAGAAATGTTACAGAGAGAGATTGTGCGTGGGGATGTGGTGGAGCTCAGACTGATGCAGAGGTGTGAAGTTGGTCTATGATCGATGTGTTTACAAAACACAGCCGAGACATTCAACATCTCACAAAGTCCCTGTTTACACATATTAAAGAAATAGTTCATCCAAAACTGAAAATTCTGTCATCATTTACTCACCATTCACTTGTCACAAACCTTGTATGAGTTTCTTTTTTTCCTGTTAAACACAAAAGAAGTTATTTTGACAAATGTTGGAAACCTGTAACCATTGACTTGCATAATATTAGTTTTTTCCTACAATAAAAGTTAATGGTTACTGGTTTGTAACATTCTTCTAAATGTTGTCTTTTGTTGTGAACTATCCCTTTAACGTGTCCAGGCGGATTAGATCACAAGTAGATGAGAGAGACATTCATGATTACCACTTTTGACCACCACTTTTCTGATTTTACAGACGTTTCTGTTCTGAAAATTGCAATACTACACTGAATGCTGTATGTAGGACTGATCAGACTGTTGTTGTTTTGTTTTTGCATTTTTTGTATAGTCTGCTAAGATTAATAAAACTGTAGACTGTTTTTTTTTTTCTTTTTTTGCAGAAAGTAAAACATATTGTATAAATATAAATATATAATCATGCTCCCATTGACCTGCATTTTATTTCTTTGTAGGTACAATAACGATGGGGAAACAAAACGGTTTGGTTAACATTCTTCAAAATATCTTCTTTTTTAATGACATTAGGATTAGTATTGTAAATGATGACAGAAACACATTTAGATAGACTTTTCCTTTAAGGGTTTAGAACTATTTTAGAGTTTTAATGTGATATTCCTTTAATTTTTTTGATTTTCACGTATAAAACATCATAAATAAAGCGCAGTACCTCTGACAGATGCGCTCCAAGGCTCATAGCCATAGTAGCCAGTGATCCTCAGTATCCGCTCTTCTATGGAGGCGTTTTGGATATACTCGACGGATCTCGACGACTTTAACTCTTCATTCAGATCTTCATCAAGGACGAGGGACTTCAGCTGTCTGATCTGAGGACTGATATCTGACAGGCGGCGCGGACTCATGTCCGATGGCTTTCTCATTCCCCTGAAGTTAAAGAAGATGCATCAGAACACAGTATGGTAGCAGAAAAGTACACGTTGGAGGTACCAAAATGCATGTAAACAAACCGTCCATACTGCGGCACGGCCCTACTGCATTGTAGATAATTGCATTTAAAAAGCACTAAAAAGATGTATTTCAATTCAACGAGCTGTTCGTGCGCGCGCTCATTTTGATGCAACTGTAGCCTAGTTTGTTGTTTTTTTGCTAGCAACTCACTCTGACACAGAGATGTTCTGCTTCAGTCGACATTCTGATGAGCCCATTTTAAGAAGTGACTTAAGAATCAAGCGTTTATTAATTGTACAAAGTCAGAAGGGCATCCAGAACGCTGAGGCGGACACGACCACCTGTGAACCCAATGCGCCTGCGCTGACGAAAACTCTTGATTGCCCCAGTTAATAAAGCTTCCAATACATCCATCTTTTGATGGCATTTTCTTATCCACATGGTATAATAATTGATCTTAAACATAGTCATTTATTTAATTTAGTCCACCCAGTAGTGGTGGAAATATTTATGTGGTCTCAAAGACTATTTCATAACTATTCTTTATCTGTGCTTTCTACATTTTTACAAAACAACCAAATATCCACATATAGCTATGGAAGAAAATGAAAAGTCCATTTGAGAATTCTCGGTCTCTCTGAATTTACAATTTTCAAGTTCTTTACACTACTGACATTTCTTCCAAATGTAAAATAATATATTTATTTTTTTGCTTAAAATACCAAACAGATGTGATAACATGTTTATATTAATTTTCGAAGCATATGCTTGCTTTTAAGATTCACATAAACTTGTTTTTTTAATTCTTCTGTGAACAGGTAAATTGCAGCAAACACAGCAGCCCAGCACAGCCCATCTGTCTGGCACAGCAGAGATGGCAGTGCATGGCAGGAGGAAAAGAAGGAATCTGGCCAAAAGTGGATGAGGATGGAAGTAGCTCTTGGAAGGTGGTAAGATACCCAGGAAGAAAAAAATGCAATCAAAGCATTTCTGATTCAACATTAATCTCTTTCACTCTAGTGCTTTACATTTGCAAATAAGGTGTTTACTTTAATAAGGTGATATTAAAATATGGATGAAAAAAGGTTCCATCATCATTCACTGAATTAATGTATCATATAATAATAGTAATAATAATAATTTAGTAATTAATAAGTAAACAATATAGATGTAAAATTAAAATTGCATGTTCATTCTGACCTGTACTCATTAAAATAGATAATAGAATCATGTTGATCATACAAAATTTTATAGATTTTTAAATCATTACAAAGTTTATTGCTGACAAATGGGTTAAATTAGTGTAAAGTTCCAAAGAGTAAATATTTAAAATGATAATTAAGTAGTATTTTGGAAGTTTTTTGATGTGTCATCAAATGATTCCTATCCAAAATATGCCTATTTTTATATTTAAAAGATTTTTTTAATTGAATAAAATTTTAACTGAGTCTTCAGTAAGTCACAATGTATTATAGTCATTATTTTTTTGCTCAACTAAAAATAAAATAGGGGCTGCACGGTGGCGCAGTGGGTAGCCCGTTCGCCTCTCAGCAAGAAGGTCGCTGGTTCGAGCCTCGGCTGGGTCAGTTGCCGTTTCTGTGTGGAGTTTGCATGTTCTCCCCGTGTTTGCGTGGGTTTCCTCCAGGTACTCCGGTTTCCCCCACAGGTCCAAAAACATGTGGTATAGGTGAATTGGGTAAGCTAAAATTGTCCGTAGTGTATGTGTGTGAATGAGTGTGTATGGATGTTTCCCAGGGATGGGTTGCAGCTGGAAGGGCATCCGCTGCGTAAAACATATGCTGGATAAGTTGCCGGTTCATTCCGCTGTGGCGACCCCAGATTAATAAAGAAAATGAATGAATGAAAAAGAAAATAAACAGAACAGATTCTATATAAATGTACAATAAAATTAAGTATAACCTTTGCATTGTTTCATAAAATGATTCATTCGATTTACTACATTTTTTAAAAGTAACTGGTTGCAAACAATTTATTTGAGCTGAATTTAAAAAAAAATAATTTAGTAATGTTCAACGTAATTTGTTTGTTTAAATTTTTCAGTGTAGCAAACCCCCTTTTGACTTTGACACAAAAACAACATTTTTGGCTTGACAACTCTTCAGAAAATTCAGAAAACTTTTGTTAATTTAGACTGCTGTCCAAAAAAACGTAAAAACACTTGAGCTTTTACTGTGGAACATTAAAAGCCTATATTTTCTAATTAAACTTAGAATAGAATAATTTTGCCATTTAATCATTAAAGTGTCACTCAGATTAGCGTAATGAAAAGTAAAAGTTGTACCTGTCTTTCTGAGGACCCTGTAGCTGTAGTGGAGTCTCGTCTTCTTTCTGCATTGCGCCGGCACATCATGTGTGGGGATTTATCCCTGCAGTGTGGCAGCTTCACGCTCCACAGCCAGTTTTTGAAAGATGGCTAGCAGTGGGGGTGTGAGCCACAGTCTGTATGTGTGTGTGGTGAGCGAACAGGACTTCATTGTAACTGGTTGGCACCTATCGATCGGAAGCAGCGTCTCCACCCCAGCACAAGCCTCAGTCTGGACCTGAGCTTAGCTAAGCAAAAACTTCTGACAGCGCCGTCAATACCCTCCCGTTGGTGAACACCGTGGGGAGAAGCCATGAGGTCTGCCCTGCATATGCTTAACTCCAAATTGAGCTTGGCACACACGGTAGCGAGACTTGACATCTAATGAAGCTTGGATAAACACAGGCCATGGGAGAGGGAGTTTAATTGAAAAATCTTGGGTGAGAACTGTCGAAGCGCTCTGGTGGGGATTATTCGCATTTATCAAGGATGATCCAAAGGCAAAGGCAAAAGGAGACGTTTATATATAACACCTGCGGTATTCAATAGTTGGTTCACTTGAAGGGGAGCTAGAGGGTAAGATGACCCCAGGTGGCAGCAAATCTCATCTCAGCATATTTAATGAATGGAGGCGGTCTTGCTAATTTCGGCATCTCAATATTTGTGGGATTTACTGTAGTCATTTTTACACAGTTTTGATGTTAACAGAGCTACATTTGTGTCTCTGAAAATAGTAATCTATGACTTACGTTTTGTTAAAGTGACAGTTCACCCATAAATGAAAGAATCCTCATCATTTACTCACACTCAAGTAGTTAATCAAACATGTCTTTCTTCTGCTGAACACAAAACAAGAAGGAAAAAGCAGCCACTGATCCATATTTTGTGTTTAACAGAAGAAAGAAACTCAAACAGGCTTGGAACAAGTGTATGATGGAGTAAATAATGACAGAATTTTCCCAGAAAATATCCCTTAAAAAATAAATAATAATAATCATATTAATAATCATAATAATAAATAAATAAAATATATTTATTTGTGGAAAATCATGCTTTAGATTTATAAATTTAAACAAGATTGTATTACTATAGTATAATATTTTACAATGTACATGTCAAATATACATACAAACATGCATCCTAATATATTACAATTTAAGATATTGAAATATTCAAAAACTAATTCTATCAAATTTCAATACGAATTCAAAGCTATTTGTTCAAATGTTTATCTGAAGACTTTGCAACTGCAATGCTTTGCAAACAGTGTGGTTAAGCTTTTGCAGATGATCCAGAACCCAACAGCACGTCATCTATTCTTTAATTAGTCAAAGCAAGTGCAAATCACACTCTTCCTGATCTCACTCCACTGGCTCCTGGTTGTGGCCAGAATCAAATTTAATAAACTACTTGCTAATTCACTACAAATGTATCCTTTCACGTGCCACCAACTCAGAATGAACAGCGTCTTGTTGCTGTTCCCAAAACGTACACCCTCTGCTGGAATAAGCTGCCAACCTCCACTCAAACTGCTGAAAGCATCACATCTTCCAAGTAGCAGCTGAAAACACAGCTCTTTAGCTGTTCACATCCCAAATCTGCTCTACTGGATTGAGATCTGGTGACTGTGGAGGCTTTTTGAGTTTAGTTGACATTCAGAGAACCAGCTTGAGATGATTTGAGATTTGTTACTTGGTGTGTTATCCTAAGCAAGTAGCCATCAAATGAAGCAGCAGAAATTGAGATGTCCAATTTTGAGCCCAAGCAAATTAGAGACTTAATTTTCTTTCCTGAAATTTACAAGATGGGTAGAAAGTTGTCATCATTTTGGACTGTAGGTTGTGGCATTTAAAGGATGCTAACTTGGTACCCAAAATAGATAAGAAATTAGTTACTCACACCGTTACATAACCAGCAGCAGCCTGAGCCTTTAAAACAACATATGACAAGTCCAAGGCTTTCATGTTTTTTTACTCCAAATTCTGATTCTACCATCTGAATGTTGCATCAGAAATCAACGGTGCATTCCAGCCCAGATGTATTACTCTCTGAAGGGCACTTTGGAGTGAAAACAATCACATGTAGCCACCATATTGAAGTGTCATTCCAAATCGAAGTGCTAAAAACTGGTCACTTTGAAGAAACTTTTGGAATGAAGGATTTTGCAGAGTTTAACTGATGGACACCCCATGATCCTTTGCGCAGGATGTTTATTTTCATTCAGAAGAGCTCATTCCTATGCCCTAATCCCTTCAAAGTTTCCACTCTGAAGGCTAAAACCTTTGAAGAATTTGGGGCATAGGGATGAGCCCTTTCAAATGGAATGCAGTGAAAATCTTATCATATCAAGCAACATTTTTTCAGCCTGTCGGGAGCATCTTCTGCTGCTGTAGCACATCTGCTTCAAGGTACAATGTCTTGTGCATTCACAGATACTCTTCTGCAGACTTTGTTTGTACCGAGTGGTTAATTCTTCCCTTTTTGATGCTTGCTGCGAACTTCAGCAGACCATCTTGACCTACATGTCTAAATGCTTGCTGCCATTTGATTGGTTGATTATATATTATTGCCTTAATGCCCAGTTTAACAGGTGCACCTAATAAAGTGGTTGATAAGTGTATAAACTCAAAATTCACATTAAAGGGGTAGTTCACCCAAAAAAATTAATTGTCATAATTTACTCATCCTAATTTCCAAACATGTTTCAGTTTCTTTCTTCTGTTGAACACAAATAAAGATATACTAAAGATTGTTGGAAAGCAGCAACCATTGAAAAAAGACTCTCTAAAAAGACTTTTGCTGCTTGTCCAAGCTACTTATTTAAAATGAGTTGAAACAACACAATTTATATGTTGTTTTGGGGGACAGCCTAATTGTTTTATGGTCAATCCACTTAAATTCGTAAAAATGATTAAGTGAACAATCAATTTGTGTTGGGACAACATGAGGGAATTGTGTGGAACCCAGCATTTTTTACAGTGTATCTGTCCCTACTGTAAATATCAATGGCTGCTGGTTTCCACCATTCTTCAGTAAATATAGTTTATTGTTCAACACATTTTTATTTTGAGGTGAACTATCCCTGTAATACTTTATATTTGTACTGTTTGTAAGCAATTGTCTCATTTGTGGAATTTTCTGAGGAATTTTAGAAAAGTAACTACAAAGAGACTGAGACCTCCTGCGGTATGAAAAAAAGTATAAAATAACCATTTGCAGGTTAGTAGTGCATCTAAATAAAAGATTTCTCATGACTTGAGGGAATTATTCATTTTTGTAAGATAAAACCTGAAATAGAAGCTATAAAGCAAAGGTAATAGGTAATAATATCCTATGCTTTGATGATGAGTGTGACATTCAAATGAATGCCTAGAGGAACTCAAGAATGTCTTTTACAGTTTCACACACCCTTAGCAACTGTAATCCGTCCTGTTCAAGTTTAACAAGGTGAGCACAGCTGCAGGGTCTTGTTAACATAACCTCGGCTCAATTTCAGCACCACTATTGCAGGACGGCATCACATTCACTCCCAAATAGCAGAGTAAATATCTCTTTAAACAGTGCTGAGCAGGCATCCTGATAGACTGTCAACAGACTCTACAGCTGCTCGGCTCCACAAAGCCTTTTCGGCCTAGCAAATTTATGCAAGTAAACATCTCTGAGAGGTGGAGGAGGTGTTTAGATTGCATTTATAATGTGTTAAAGTTCTGCATGTACACAACATCGCTATTGGCTGAATAATGGGAACGACGCTATCACAATGTACCGTTTTTAAAGTGTCTCAATATACAAATTACCCAATAATTGCACAACATTAAGCATCTTTAGTCATTGTAATGGTTTCTAGGATCACCATGTGACAGTGAAAACAATAAACTTTGGAAACATTAAAACAATCATTTAAATTTGAAATAATATTACACAATGTTGGTGGTTTTACTGTAATTTTGTGCAAATAAATTCATTATCGGTGAGCATAAGAAAAAAGCAAAAAATTATGTACAATATCTTCCCGATTCAGATATTGAATGTACAACATCTTGCTATAGGCTGAAATATGTGAAAAAACACAACTGAACTATATTCTCCAGTTTATTGTTTTGTTAAAGTGCGACTCAAAACATCCAACAAACGAACAATTTCAGCATCTTTAGGCATGTGCAATAAGATTACAATATAAAACCGAAAACTACAAATGAATGATTAAATAATATGCATTTCCTTCAGGATACAGAAGTCACTCAGTGTGACTTGATCCTCTTTGCTGTGCAATACAACAGTACAGTAACTCACTCAATGCACAACAGCACCTAGCGATGGTGAATAATGCCTAATGCAACAAACATTATGCTTCATAATGCTTCAAAGGAGCCAACATGAACTCGCAAGACACAAATGCCCTAGAAAAAATGTATCAAGCAGATTATTGATTGTCTGATGCCTCTACCTAAAATAGATTTAAATTCCCTTCATGTGTTAATTAAGGAAAGCATTTACAATAATGTCACCAGGGACCTGCCCGTCTTTTCAAAAAAATCTAATAGAGGAAAAATATAAGGCAGATATAATTCATGACAAAGCTTAAAAAACATGGATTAATCAGACTTTCAAGTAATTCTGAGCACAACAAAAAAAACTTGCAGAAAGATGCCCTTGCATTCTAACATGGCCTTGAAAAATAAAACATGTCTGATATACTTCAATTGGATGGAAGTTTTTCAACACTAAGCAATATCTACAAACTTAACCTGTAAGTAACCTGAAAAGATGATTTACATTAATACAAGTGTAAATCGGTAATACGTGATCCCTTTGAAGTCACTTAACAAGAACAGTATATGGAATATGTAAAGCTAGTCTAGGACCACTTACCAGTTAACTACTTATTTTCAGACAGGATGGATGGATTCTTTTACATACACACACAAACCCTAATCACAAGATGTTTCTCAGTAGCTACATGAACAATGGCATATAAAGTGATTTTGGCCACATACGCACTGTCTCAAAGTCTCAAGCTAATTGAATTTAAAAGTTTACCCAAAAATGTACTGTTCACTGTTCAACCAAAAATGTACATTTACTCACACTGCACCAACCAAACCAGTTTAAATTCTTTCTTCTGTTGAACACACAAACAAAAAAGGGGATATTTTGAAGATTGTTGATATCGATTGTAGGAAAGTCTTCAAAGTCTCTTCTTTGGTGTTTGGAACAGGTTTGGAACAAGTGGAAGGTGAGTAAATGATGATAGAATCTTAATTTTAGGGTGGACTATTCCTTTCAATGCATTCAAAAAATGTTTTTTGCTGATGGTTCAAACTACTTAATTAAAATGAGCTGAATCAGCACAATTCTTGAGTTTTGGAGAGAGAACTTAATTGTTTTTACAAATTTAATTGGATTGAAGATAAAACAGTTAAGTTAACTTAATTGCTAGAACAACATTAAGGAATTGTGTGTAACCCATCATTTTACAGTGTAGATTGAATCCCCTAGTGACTGGCATTCACTATTTTAGACCTAAGTAATATTACAGTAAAAAAATTACAGGTGGTTCTTTTAATAAGATTTGCCAACATTAATAGTTAACCTACTGTACCTAATTCCCTGTACTTTCTTGCACCATGCATAAAGAAGAGACACATAACTCCAATAGAGTTGTCTTCTTTATGCATGGTGCATTTAAACCATGTTTAAATATGTCAATTAAGCAACACTATGTAACTTTTCTTGCATTGTATCTTGCATTTTCTTGAATGCAGAAACCTCATTTGGAAACCATTTCCACTGAGAAGGTAAAGTAGATTGTTACACGTAATGTCCTAATAGCCTATACATATAGGGCATTGCCATAAGTAAAATCCTCTTTATTTCAATAACTGTTCAGATGTGACTGAGTGTATGCTCATCTTATATTGATTCTTGTTTACTCTTGTCTGATCACATTCCCTCTTTGCTGGCTTTGCCTTTGTGTTGGTTTTGAGACTTGCATATAATTAGATCATTTTAACTTATAGTAACTGTAGCTGTTGATTAACTCCACCTTGGCCATGAGCTGAGCAGTCAAATAGGATGAAGATCCTGGATTAGCATCTATGGTGATCCTGGAACATCATTCCTGTTTGAAAACGTAATCCATACCTAATCCCTACCATAAACCTACCCACTATTTTTCCTCAAATCTTGAGGGGATAAATAGTTGGATAACAATGATATAGAAGCACATAATCCTAACCGTGAGCCTCATTTTAATGGAATTAGTGGTTACAGGTTTCCAGCTTTCCCTCAAGATATCTTCTTTTGTGTTTAACGGGAGAAGAAACTCCCCAGAAATGCAGATGACGACAGAATTTTAATTTTTGGTGAACCATTATTGCTGAAATAATTTGAATCATTATTTTAAGGTAAAAAAAATCTACATAATGTTGCTTTAACAACTAGTTGCTCAGTTTGGTTCTACACACTGTGTAAAATCTAGCACTGGGACAACAAATTCGAGAAAGAATTGCTATGCATTCTGAAAAATCTGAAAAGAGCTGATGCGTAATGAGTTCTTGATTTGACTTATCGTCCCAACCCTAGTAAAATTTCTGTAAATGCAATTACAGTTAATTTGGTTGCTAAATATGCTTGTCACTGAATTTAGCTACAGTGAGTATGTGGCCATTGTGTGATATACAAATGTTTTGCAATAAAGTACCTTCAGTCTGTATTTCAAGTATTCATATCTATAGTAGATTTCAGTTAACTTGACAGCAGAGTACACTAACAATACATTATGCTCTTAATGGACATGTTTTTGAAAAGTTAATGTGTCGAGGTTCTAGACACGGAAATGAAGGAAGCCTCATCGCTCCATTGATCCATTAGAGGTAGCAGTAGGTGAGGCGGAGACAATATCATCAGGAAACAGTTCAGTCTTATCCTCTCTGAATGAGGCTGCCTGGTCGGACACAGAGGCAAAGGAGAGGTGATCGTGATCTACGATGTGAAGCTGGTCCTCTGTTTTTTGTTTCCTCAGGTAGAACATCTTCCTGAGCTTCTTCAGCTGCTGAAGCTCACAGAAGGTTTCCAGAACCACCAACATAGCGATCAAGCCCAATATCAGGTAGACTGTAAGTGAGAGTAACAGATAGAGTTAAAGAGAGTGATATTATAGGGTTTTCTGCCCAATTAACTGTTAAGGGGGATCTAAATATTCAAATGATAAGTTTCTAAGGTAACCTAAGCTAAAGTTCAACCAATATTAAAGAAGCTAAAGTTCAAAGTTAAATATCTTTTTAATTGTACTGACCGCATACACTAGTGTCCAAATTAGTAATCCAGTTTATTATTATAATAGATAAATTGCATTTTACTGTAATGAAATTGGGCAGCACGGTGGCGCAGTGGGTAGCACAATCGCCTCACAGCAAGAAGGTCGCTGGTTCGAGCCCCGGCTGGGTCAGTTGGCATTTCTGTGTGGAGTTTGCATGTTCTCCCCGTGTTTGCGTGAGTTTCCTCCGGGTGCTCCGGTTTCCCCCACAAGTCCAAAAACATGTGGTACAGGTGAATTGGGTAGGCTAAATTGTCCGTAGTGTGTGTGAATGAGTGTGTATGGATGTTTCCCAGTGATGGGTTGCAGCTGGAAGGGCATCCGCTGCGTAAAACAAATGCTGGATAAGTTGGTGGTTCATTCCACTGTGGCGACCCCTGATTAATAAAGGGACTAAGCTGAAAAGAAAATGAATGAATGAATGTAATGAAATTGCAAAATTTTGCTGCTTCTATCAAAAAATGGCATTGGTGAACATAAGAAACTTCTTTCAGATATATAAAAAACAATTCAACTCAATTCTAAATAAAGTAAATATAGTATACATACAAATGCATGTACATGCACACACATGTAATATATGAATTTATAATTTAAATTCAGAGAAACTGAAGATTGTCTCTTAAATTTTCCCATAGCTGTATAGCTCTGTACTTCAGTAATAATTCATCTGATTGTGTACTTACAGGTAATGCCCAGTTTATAAAGTTCTCGGAACCTCTGATGGTAACCTTCCCCTGGCACATAGTCCCCTAAGCCAATGGTACTAAGAGAGATAAAGCAGAAATAGAAGGACTCTAGGAAGTTCCACTCCTCCTCCAGCACTGAGAAGATGATGGCAGGTATGAGGAAGAAGCAGGAGACAGTTATAATGGCCAGTAGTGTGGCATGCATGGCAGCCAGCAGAGGTTTGGAGGTGCCCCAGCGCCGGTGCAGGAAATCTATTGGCCTGCGGGTGCTGAACTCCATAATCCTCTGGACCACCGCCGTCAGGAACAACAGAGTGAACGGGATTCCCACCACTGAGTAAATAATGCAGAAGGCCTTACCTCCATCTGATAAAGGAACAGTGTGCCCATATCCTGGAAAATAAAAAATATATTAAGGTTATTTAAAGGGTTTCCGCTATATTAAGACAATCACATTTAGCAATTTACCCAAAATTAAATGCATGCTTAAAGGGATAGAATTTTGGAAATTGGTGGTCACTGACATCCACAGAGGAAAAAATACTACACAAGTCAATGGCTACCAATTTTCAACATTCTTCAAAATATCTTCTTTTGTGTTCAACAGAAGAAACTCAAACAGGTTTGGAACAAGTAGGGCTAGGTAATATGACAACAATCTCATATCATAATAGAAGTCATGTCATATTTTGATGACAAATAAATAAATTATATATATATATATATATAGTGGGCTGCACGTTCCCCTCACAGCAAGAAGGTCGCTGGTTCGAGCCTCGGCTGGGTCAGTTGGCGTTTCTGTGTGGAGTTTGTGTCATGTTCACCAGCGATCAAGGACTTCAGAGATCGCTGGTGAACTACAATTCATCATGAACTACAAATCATCACAAACTACAATTCCCATCATTCCGCCACACACACCCGGTTTCCACTTCCACTCATCACACACACAGCTGCATCCGATCACTACTCATTGTTTGTACTATTTATACACCCTGCACCCGTCTAGTCTTTGCTCAGTTGTTTGTTATTCTCAGTTGTTGTTGTATGGTATAGTTTGTTATTTGCTCATGGTTTGTCTTAGTTCAAGTTTTTTTATTTTGTTACTTTGTTTGCACGATGTCCTGTTTTTGTATGACAACTCACCAATAAATGCACATGGATCCTACTCATCTTGTCCTGTCTGCAATACCTCCCAGTAACGTGACAGTTTGCATGTTCTTTCCGTGTTCGCGTGGGTTTCCTCCGGGTGCTCCGGTTTCCCCCACAAGTCCAAAGACGGGGTATAGGTGAATTGGGTAGGCTAAATTGTCCGTAGTGTATGTGTGTGAATGAGTGTGTATGGATGTTTCCCAGTGATGGGTTGCAGCTGGAAGGGCATCCGCTGCGTAAAACGTATGCTGGATAAGTTGGCGGTTCATTCCGCTGTGGCGACCCAAGATTAATAAAGGGACTAAGCCGAAAAGAAAATTAATGAATGAATGAATATATATATATAGTTCTCTGTAAATTAAACCAATTAATTGTTTACATATATTGGCATTGTGAAAAGGACTATTTATTTTTTACATTTTAAAATTTATAAATTTTATTTACTCAAAAATGTACTCATTTATGATTATTTTTATCACTTTTAAAGAACTTCAGTGCAAAAGTTTGAATATAATAATAAAGAATAATAATGAAATAAACACTTTTCAAAAATACTAAAATATTATAAAATTACAGGGCAACGTACAATATTGCTAAATAAAACACAAAATCTAAACATTGTACTTTCAAGATGCTGTTATGCACATTTCTGCATCTCCATGTTGGCAAAATATTGCTTTCATAGAAATGATGAAAAAGTATTACCATAAACAATGTACTTTGTGACACCACAAAATAAAGAACAGAGAATAATATGAAAGAATATACTTTTTATGTTGTTAATATGATACATACTGTCACATTGTACAACCCTATTTGGAAGGCAGTAAATTATGGAAGAATTTTAATTGTGGGGTGATCTATTCCTTTAATCACATAATGAAGTCACCATGCAGGAACGTCAAGGGTGTTGCCCATTGTAAAACCTAAATCCTGCTGGATTAAGTTGCATAATCCTTGGAAACACTACACACACTCCCTGGATATCCTTCAGACACCCTTCAAATCACTCACAGCTCAATTAATTACAAAAGCACCAGATTACATAGGGACTATGCATATGTGGGAATGCACTTGAATTGCCTTATATTAATAACACTTTAATTATAGTTATGTTTTTCCTTTATCAGTTTTTGTCAACCAGGGGTAAAATGGGTTAAAACAAATTTAAAACAACAAAAAATCTGTTTTTTGACACTTATTTGAATAAAATAAAAAATAAAAGGGTAATAAATAAGCTTATTATGGAAAATGGCTCATTTTGATGATATGAGACTTTTTTTAAGCGTGATTCTTAGACCTGCAAATGACAACCTAATTAATAAAGTTTATTATTGTTATTATTATTATTATTACTATTATTATTTTATTAAACAAAAATATATACGTAACAGAAAATTGTGTATAGGACCAAAATAAATCTTAATGACAATTTTTTTTTTATTATTGTGAATCTTAGATCTGTACAAGTTATGTAAATGATTAAAAAATTTGGAATTATTCAAATTCCCCCCCCCCCCCCCCCCCCTTGATATTTTAACATTGATATTTTTTTTACATTCATTCAATTACAATTATACTGTGTGACTTAAAAATTTTGATTTTAGTTTTTTAACACTGTTAGTTACTTAACAAAATAATGAAGCCAATTAGAGCAACATGGTCCACATAGAATAACAGTATAATTATACATTTGTAAGTGTTATTAATTTCTTACTGTAAAATATTTCATTAACAAATAAATACCAACAGTATATAACAATATACAATGAGTTTGAAGCCCTTTTTTTTTTACCTTGCCCAGTTTGCAGCATATCCAAGTACTTTATTTACCTCACTTTTATTTCCTGTATTTAGTACAAGTGCTTTATTGTATCTTACAACTGCTAACAAACAGACCATAAAGCTTTGTTGACTTATGACTCTTTATGGAGGGAGGGAGCTCTTTGTTCAAATGCAGGTCTCTTTACTAAAGTTATATCCTTGTTTAAAGCACATTTAAAGCTTGTACAAATATAAAATAGTATTGCCTTTGTTCGGCTTACAAGACTATCCAAGCTTGTCATCCGTCCGCTGAATGGATGCTTTAACCAGAGGTCTCAGAGAGGACATATCGACCTCACAGATGACATCATCACACACTGGGCCCTTCTGTCATTGATCTTGTGTAAATGATTGTAGACTTACGGATGACACATTATAGGCTATATCATGTAAATCAACAACTGGGCTACAATACAACACCTATATCGTGGACTGCAGGCTGTTTTACACTCAAGATTAAAGAAAGTGTGTTTTTCTTACCTGTCGTGGAAAGCACAGTGCTGGCGAAGAACAACGCTGAAGTGAAATCCCAGTTCCAGTTACTAGAGGCATTATTGAGAACCGACACACCGTAATTACTCGCTTCTAACGCTTTGACCAGAAACTCCTCCAGTCTGTCATTGGACAGACATTCATTGTCCTCCAGAAACCGCTGTTTCACTGTCCGAAGCTCCTGTCGAAGCTGCTCTTCATACGGCAGCTCTACCGCGGAAAACACCAAAGCCCCGAAGATAAGATATAAAACATACGCCAGCACCAAAACTAAGAAATACCACGTAGACCTGTAACCGTCTATGACACGCATACACGAACTTCCCGACAGACACTGAAGCATTGTCTCTGCTGGAAAAAATAGGTGGGATAATTAATACAGGTAGCCTACAGAAAAACACTTGTTTGTTGCAAACACTCTTACAGCTGTCTTTGAGTTATAATTTCCTGTTCGTCTCCTGCCTGTATTGCGGAGCTGATGTGACGGAGACGATATTGAGCCGCGTTTTTACTAATCGTACTATGGCGAGGGTGTTTACATATTTATGAGTTAAAAACGCAAGGTCTACGTTACCTAATTCATATTCAAGAATTCATTAGTCGACATTGGACGTTTGTTGGCGAGCGTCAGTATTACCAATTTAATATTCATGAGATGTCCTTCGCCGTAGTACGATTCGTATTTTGCGTCAAACACATGACGCCTCGTTCCTCCACGCCTCACCTTACTCAGGTTAGCTCTATTCATCGCATTTATCACAGCAGGCGCACCCATTTGCGTTTAGAGGACAGATAGTGAAGAGGCTTTCTTTAGGCGATACTGTACGTGAAGTTCCATTATAGTCAGCAACTATTGTGTTACCTGGAAAAGCAGGTTTGACCAGGTGTGTATAGCCTACTGGATGGTCTCATGGAAAAACAAAAGCGTACTCAAACGAGCGTTACTGGACCCCCCTGTTTCTGTATCCAAAAGCTTTTATTTATAGCAATATCTCTGTAGCAAAAATCATTTGTAGGTTTAAAGTTGTGAGGAGGCTTTAAATAAACCTTTGCAGTTTATCATCTGATCAATGTCTAAATTAAGTTGGAGTAAAAATGTACCATATAAAATGGTCCGAACAACTACATTTAAAAGTCAATAATCATACTGTTTAAACTTAAAAATCCGAAGAAAAACTAAAGTTTGACTCCGAAATTAACCATTAAGTATCCTTTCAAATTATTTATTCAAAACATCCAAGCAACTCAATAAATCATGAACATTTTTAGAAATATTATAATTTTTTTGATTAATAATAAACATGAGGTCTTTATCACAAGTAGATATTTTTATGACTTTTAGGGCAATATATAGCACATATGGAATATAAGTTGCATTAAAGGAAGAGTTCACCAAAAAATAAACATTTACTCACTATTTACCTTTATAGGTTTCTTCTGTTGAACACAAAAGAGAATATTTAGAAGAAAGTTGAAAACCTGTAACCACTGACTTGCACAGTAGGAAAAACAAATACTATGGAAGTCAATGGTTACAGGTTTCCAGCTTTCTTCAAAATATCTTCTTTTGTGTTTAACAGAAGAAAGAAGCTCAAACAAGTTTGGAACAAGTGAAGGGAGAATAAATAATGACAGAATTGTAGTTTTTGAGTGAACTACCCCTTTAACCACATTAGGAATAAATGTATAATGATAAAGGGGCTTTTTTTAGTCATGGCTGTATGAATTAAGAATTAATTCAAATGAATTAGCACAATAATTAGAGTAATTAAATACAGTGATTAAAGAACTGCCTCTTTTTGATAAGTGAATCTCTTAAAGTGGAAAAGATGTGTAAACCCTGTTTTGCAGGCATTACACAGCAAGAGATGTAATCTCAGTAAACATGCCTTTGCTCATTCTGCAGGTAAAACTGCTGATGCACAATAGCATCAACTTATACACCTGAGATCATCAGAGTGCTCACAAGTTCAGTGGCATACATCCTCATTGTATTTTACTCTTTTTAAATAGATATTTAATAGTCATTTTAGAGGCTGTTTTAAGTGCCAGATGAGTGGACAGCTTGTAGTGGCAGCTGTACTTCCTCATGCATCTTTTGCTGCATCACTAGATGACTGTACACTTCATTCTTCATACTGAACACAAGTTAAACTGAGAGAGCCTTTTTATATTCCGCTCTGCTCCTTTGGGTTATTTCTGGATGATCGAGTGAAATGTGAGACCTCTGGCCAGACCTGAGCAGTAGTCAAGGTTGTTGCTGTCACACACAAGCGTGGAAAACTTGCACACTGAGTGTTATTGAGACAGTGTTACTGTTATACTAATAACATGTTAGAACTAATCTAACATGACAATTTCTGACATAAATGTCACTGACAATAAGATGAATATAAAACTATTATTCTAGAGGACAAAATACCAGATATTCACTGTGTTGTTTAAAATAAGCTATTAATTCTGCATGAAAAACAGATGTAAAAATCGTAAGGGAAAAAATATATCACAGAATATATTGTTTAAAAAGAAAAAAAAAAAAAGTATATTTTTTGAAATATTTCAACTAACTAAAAAAAAGCTAAATGTGTATGTTAATACGAAGGGTTCATATCCAAAATCCTCTAAGTGCCATCTGAAATTTTCTTCTAAATCAGCATTTGTTTCTCAGGTTCCTGTGTTTATGTTCAGCAATTCCACTTTTTTGGCAATGAACATGTTCCTTTCATGGCCTTTCATTATGAAATAACTGAACATAAACATAAAAGCCTGAGAAAAATGCTCATTTTAGAAAAATAAAATTTAGGTGCCACTTAGAGGCTTTTGCATATGAACTCCTGTACAAGTGTTTTGTTTTTTTGCGTTCCTAATGCATAAGAGAGTTTTCACACAGAATGTGTTTTTACCATTTCATGACACTATCCCGTTATTTTTCCTATATAAACCCCCTAAATGCATGTGTTACTGCATGCCCATTTCTCCAGTTTTTGATAGCAAAACGCCATTTGCAAACTTTTTCGGTTTTATGCATACTGTGTGCTACTCTATAAATTGTCAATGGGATAAACACACAATGCGTTTTTTTGCACCACTTGGTTTGTCCACAAGGTGTCGATTTTGAACCGAGGAGAGAGGGAAAGAACGACAGCAAATAACAGAAGACAGCTATAGACAGAGTTGACTAGTGTGTGAGATTAAAGGGGA
Source organism: Danio jaintianensis (assembly GCA_903798115.1). Classification (NCBI taxonomy): domain Eukaryota; kingdom Metazoa; phylum Chordata; class Actinopteri; order Cypriniformes; family Danionidae; genus Danio; species Danio jaintianensis. The sequence continues at coordinate 10,173,606 of CAIGQV010017602.1, read as the reverse complement.
TTTGTTTTTAATATGTACAAAGACACATAAAAGCAGAAGACAACAATATTTGCAACATACAGTGCCAATACTATATAAAAGCAGCACAGTGGTGCACAAAAAGTATTCACATAGAACATGTTTTGGCATTTAAAAACACAGGACGCAGGGTAAAGGAGTGTGAAAAAGCAAGGTCTACCGAACAGTGTTGCCAACTTAGCAATTTTGTTGCTAGACTTAGCAACTTTCCATACTACCCTAGCAACATTTGTTTCAAAAAGCACCTAAACAACAAATGTAGCAATTTTTAAACTATAATTTGGCTTTTAAGCAACTTTTAAAAAGTATCTTTTAAAAATACATTGCTAATAAAAAAATGCAGCTAACGAGTCAAGAAGAACCACCATCTTAAGAAATGACTAGCAACAGACATGTCATATCGCATGCAAGTTAAAAATGCTAGCTCAAATTGTTTGATAACTGTTCATTTACTTGTAGTTAACATGTATAATTCTTGTTCATTTAGGTAGCATTAACTACATTACAGTGCTACAATTGTTGTCAGTTGTTAATTTCACAAGTTAAAAAGAGTAAACAGACTAAACAAACTGTGACTGTAAATACAAATGTATTTTTCAAAAAGGTCAAGCATTTGTATTACTTTTACAAATAGCCTACTATATCAAACAAATCAAAATAAACATATTTCAAATAATGTTTTTGCTGAGATGGCCAGTCAATTTGAGAAAACTCATGATTTATTTTGTATATTACATAAAGATTCAGTTTTGAGTTGCAATTGCGTAATGACATCATCCAGCAATGACATCACAACTCCATTTAGCAACAAATTGTTCTGCCTTTAGCAAATGAGTTGAAAATGATTTGGCAACAGTGCTACAGAATGCTATTCTGAAAGCAGCATATTATGAGTTAGATACTGACATCTGGATGAAAGACTAGAATTTGTCTAGCGCAGGTTTACATAGAAACATATTAAAAGACTTAAAATATTAAATATAATATAATATAATATTAAAATATATATATACACACACAGTAGCAATCAGAATTATTAAACCCCCTTTTTTAAAAAAATATATTTCCCAAATGATGTTTAACAGAGCAAGGAAATTTTCACAGTATGTCTGATAATATTTTTTCTTCTGGAGAAAGTCTTTTTTGTTTTATTTTGGCTAGAATAAAAGCAGTTTTAAATAAAATAAAAAACATTTTAAGGCCACAATTATTAGCCCCTTTAAGATATATATATATA
>CAIGQV010017602.1:10132150-10168704 GCA_903798115.1 Danio jaintianensis | reverse complement strand
ACACACACACACACACACACACACACACACACACACACACACACACAGAAATGTGAAAATGGCTGGTGTTTGAAATGTGCTGAACTTCCTCCATGAGCTCATCTTATGGCCAGCATGTGGCAAAGTTAATATCCTCTTAATCTACCCTGAATCATACATCACCAGTTTGCCATGCTCTGAACGTCAACTGAAAAGAACCATCTGCAATGTGCTCTGAAAAAGAAATACCCGGTTTTGCGGTCCCTCCGTTTTCAAAACATTGAAACTGGCACCCTTTGCGCATTAATTCATCTTTACTTGCCTGCCAATAGTGAAGTCAGACTGGTGTCTTTGATTAAGTTGTTTGCACTGACATCAAACACATTTAAAATGAGCGTGTTACCTTTGCAGATGACCTATACCTTTATGTGAATGAATGAACCAGACAGAGATTTCCATGTGGTTCCCTAATGAGTTGAGGAGTTCTTTGGAACAAGTGCTTTTATATCGCAATCAAACTCACTCGGTCCTACAAAATAAAAAGCGGGGAACGGCATGTATTTTGACACAGAATCTTGATGAAGGCTTGCGTTGTTTAGATGTAAACATGAGAAAGCAATTTTGCCGACCTTTGGATGAAAGAAAAACAGCTATTTTGAACTCTTTCCCCCCTTCTGGTTTGCCTGCCTGTCAGTAAAGTGTGATTAATGAAGGTAACTAATGATGGCCGGTCCTCGTTTCTCTGGTTTTTGAGAAGATGTTTAGAAAACATGAATTAGTTTAGACAGTTCTGGGTCAGGGGATTTGGTAAACCGGAATAACTGTTTGGATGCATGCATACTTTAGCTTGAAATAATGCCAACCGTATAGGACAAATATGCATATGAGTAAGCCAGTGTAATTTAGCATAATAAATAACCATTGAGTTTGATTAGTGAGTGCTTTATCAGTGTTGTGACAGTTAAGTTCCTCTTGCTATATGGGCGTCTAAGAAACAAGCTGTTGTTTTTGGCTGCAACATGATTTTCTGTTAGATGAACTAAAAGTGTTCACACAGCAGAACACGTGTGAAAGACATTTAGTCAGCTAAATGGTCATCAATATCTGCCAATTTAAAGCAACCAGTTAGTTTTTTGGATACACGCTCACCTCAGATAAGCTCATGGGATAGTTTAAAAAAAAGATATTCAGGGGCGGCGCGGTGGCGCAGTGGGTAGCACAATCGCCTCACATCAAGAAGGTCGCTGGTTCAAGCCTCAGCTGGGTCAGTTGGCATTTCTGTGTGAAGTTTGCATGTTGTCCCCGTGTTCGCGTGGGTTTCCTCCGGGTGCTCCGGTTTCCCCCACAAGTCCAAAGACATGCAGTATAGGTGAATTGGGTAAGCTAAATTGTCCATAGTGTATGTGTGTGAATGAGTGTGTATGGATGTTTCCCAGTGATGGGTTGCGGCAGGAAGGGCATCCGCTGCGTAAAACATATGCTGGATAAGTTGCCGGTTCATTCCAGATTAATAAAGGGACTAATCCGAAAAGAAAATGAATGAATGATGTTCATGGTCAAATATGAATGGGGTAATCAAGCATCAAAATAATAAAAGTGTCATGGCATACAGCTTTATTTTCCCCCATAAAAAAGAATGTGTCATAAAATATAATGACTTTTCATATAAAATATACCAAATATACCAAATTTCATATAAAATATAAATTAACAAAACCATTTGATTGCATATTTGATTGCAATTCTCATTAATTGGTATGTTATATTTGTATACATACTATCCTGAAAATCACTAGATATAATAACATTTTGTGTGATCACTTATTCTTATAAAATGTTAATTTAATAAGTAGATGCAGGTCAGAATGTATATGTTGCTTCATTATTGTTTAAACATATCTTTTCCACTGACTGACAATGGATGTCAATGTTTTTAACCATATTTTGACATTTTTGACAAGTTATTTGAAACATTAGAATAGATACACACTTATTACATTTATCATGCTTTTTATGTATATACAGTATATACTTGATTTGGATGATGGAGGTATGGGGACTAAGTGTTTAGCACTGTTACCTCACAGCAAGAAGGTCGCTGGTTCGAGTCCAGTCGGGACCAGTTGGCATTTCTGTGTGGAGTTTGCATGTTCTCCCCGTGTTCACATGGGTTTCCTCCGGGTGCTCCGGTTTCCCCTACAATCCAAAGACATGCACTATAAGTGAATTGGGTAAACAAAAAGTAGTTTATAAGTGTGTGTGAATGGGTGTTTCCTAGTATTGGGCTGCGGCTGGAAGGGTATCCGCTGCATAAAACATATGCTGGAATAGTTGGCGGTTCATTCCGCTGTGGCGACCCCTGATAAATAAGGGACTAAGCCGAAGGAAAATGAATGAATGAATGATTTGGATGAAAAAATAGGACATCTCATCTCTCACAATGAAAGTCAATGGGGTCCAAAACGTTAAAAGATCCATCTGGCGTTCATTGTAAAAGTAATCTTTTATGTTTCATAGAAAAAAGGGTATGACAACAATGACAATTTATAAGTGAACTATTCTGTTGAGGAATTGTCAGTGTCTCTATTGTGTTCCTTAGAGAAAAATATGCTACATTTTTGCATTATGCAATAATTACTTTGCTCATCGCCCAAATATTGAGGCCAATACAAACAGATGGGTGGCCCACATTACATCACTATATTGTCTTTTATTTTATTTAATCACAGCATCTTTTATGTGGTCACTGCAGATGATATAGTAGTTCAATAAATTCTAAACCTTATCCTCCAATTTCCATAAAAGATCTTTTACTGAAAAACAGGCCCTTCCTGCCGCATGTGGCAGGCTTGTGTTTCTGAATCAGAAAACACATTAAATGGAAAATGTTTTCGTATTCGTTTGCTTGGCCTGTGCAGTGTTCTTCCGAAACAGGGTATTTTAAGAGAATATTGCAATTAATGAACTTTGCAGGTAGTGTTTTGAGGGGAAATGCAGTTCTCAAATGGCACATATTAATGCTCAGAAACAGCGCTGGACTTTCTACTCAACATGAAACATTAGTCTTCTGCTGGAAGAAGAATGACAACTGCAGACAGAATAGTTTCAGAAACATACAGATGTGATAAGAGCCCTCATCAGTCTTTCTGTGCACTTTTAGCCTGCCATCATGTTTCTAGGCCAGTTTCCCAGATTTGTCGGACTGTGGATTTTAGAAAATTGTTGCAGTATTGTTGCTTCAGTATTGTAGTTTGGCCTGGTATTCAGCTGAACAGTCACAGATCATGTGAAACTGACAATTACTAAAGTTCTACAGTAAATGTGTCTCCATAAACAACATTAAATTCAGGTCCACTGCTATAACTGGATATTCTTTTTCATTTCTGGACATTTTCCCTAAAATGGTCTTGCATTAAAATTCCAACACATCAGCAGTTATGAAATACTCAGACCAGCCCGTCTAGCAAAAATAATCAAGTCAATTAAATCTTCCACAGTCTGATGCTCGCTTTGAGCTTCAGCAGATCTTCATCGCCACGTTTATATGCCTAAATGCATCAGGTTGCTGAATGTGATTGAATGATTAGATTTTGTTTTCTTGAGAACAAATGCACCATGATTTCTGTAGATCATGTGGAAAAAAGCTAACAGGAGCAATGGAAATTTGGCAGGGAATACAATTTGAAAATACATTAAATATATATATTTTTAACTGTATACCACTATAATACCTTATAAATAACTGTATTTTCAATTCAATAAATAGCTATGGAGAAAAAAAACATTTGATTTACGATGTATAGTTTTAGTGTTTGAGTAAAATGACATGCCATTTCTTCTACATTTAAAATAAAATATGATTATTAAGAGCACTTCTTTGCATGAATAACAAAAAATGGTGCTATATTAATTAAAAATTGCTCTAAAAAGTCATCAGTAGTTTACAAGATAATGCAAAAATTATGTTTTATTCAAACATTCATCTCACTTAGTCACTTTCTTTCAGCTTATTTCCTGCTTTATCAGGGGTCGCCACAGTGGAATGAACCGCCAATTACTCTGGCAATTGTTTTACACTGCAGATGCCTTTCCACTTACAACCCAGCACTGAGGGTTGCACCACACACTCTCCCATTCACACACTACAGCCAATTTAGTTGATCTAATTCAATTATATCACGTCTTTGGACTGTAGGGGAAACCGAAGCACCCAGAGAAAAACCCACGCAGACATGCAAACTCCACACAGAAAGGACTCATGGTACAGGCAAGACTTGAACTACCTAGCCACCCCAAACATTCATCTATAAATCATAAATTCCAAAAAAATAAAACATAAATTATAGCTGTATACAGATGCATGCCCACACACATTCTTTAATTAGTATTAATCCTGTATATGTATATAAGTCCATTTAATTATGATTTTGCCTACTGTACTATTTTGTCTAGAAAGAGAGGAAACTATTTCTTGCATGTCTTTATATTGTTTCATAAATTTCATCTACTTTATTTCTTTCATTTTATCATGTTATTTATATACCTCTGTCGTTACGGTTCCTTTTCAAAATGATGAATCTGGTAATAATCCTTTAAAATTTACTTACATGAACAGTCAAGGCAAGATGCCTCAAATTCAAAGCCAATACCAAAACGTTATCAGATTTACAGCTTTCAGGTGACAAAATCGGCAATACAAAAGCCATGAGAACATTTCATGCCATAAAATTGGTTTGGATTGAGTTTTTATATCTCCTTGTGTGTGTTTTATGTCCTATTATTGAATTATTATTTAAAATAAAAGAGACATTGCTAATCGGAGATAAATGGACCTTGACGCAGTGTTGTACAAAACGGTAAAGAACACTGTGGTTCTGCAGTACCTCGACAGTTTTATTATTTTATTATGTTCTTCAATCGTTCAAAATATTGCCAAATCTGTAGTTTTAACAGTGCTTTCCAGACTCAGAGACTTAATAACTTCTAAGAATCTTCCTCTGAGATCTCCCTGTTCCCCTCTTGCTGTTTTGTGCCTGTCCTTGGAACAAGAACTATGTCTGATATCTTCTCAGGAGACTCTACTCAGCTTCCTCTGCATGAAAATTACGGCACAAGCCTTAACTTCATATTGCAGTCTGTGTGATTAAGTTTGCAGTGTACCGTGAGCACAGCTGGATCTGTTTATAGGCCTACTAAATAACGGTAACACAACATGCAAGCATTAGAAAGCGTCATTCACAAGCATCAAGTACAAGGATGATATATTGCATGATGTTCTCTAAAACGGTCTGCTTTTAAGAACCACAGACTCCCCACATGAAATAAAACAGTTTAAATACCTCATATGCGTGTCTCCGTGTCTGTTTTGCAGTTGCTACGTGTCCCTGTCATTACAGCATTCCCCTTAATTATCCCCTAATTGTGTCAGCTGCACGTGAACGCTTGCGAACCTTTACAACATCGACCTACAAAACGTTTTGCGGAGTATTCTGCAGCATCTGAAAGCAGTGAAATGTGGGCACTCTTTCAGGGACGAGAATTGCTGGAGGACATCATGCTGCCTTAATTCTACCAAATGCTGTTTTCTCGCTAAAAGCTCCAAAAAAAGAGCCTGGAGGATCATCAGATGGAAGAAACACTATCAAAGTTGGACATGGTTTGATCATTTGAAAGATTTTCTAGTAGTCTGTGCCTCAAATTTTTTGAACAGATTTTTATTTTTGAACTGATTCATTAAAGATGCCCTGGAACTTACCAGGGTGTAAAAATAGCAGTTTTTGTTCCCAAGTTGATTCCCAGAAATATGCCAAGTTTTGCCAGGATAATCTATTATGTAAGGAAATAAAGTAAATAAAAAGATTATTCAAAATAAATCTAAAAGTAAAATACTCATTGAGCCTTAATGTACCATTTATGCATTTAAAAATAAATAAATAAATAAATAAACATAAAACTTGGTAAAAAATTACACAGATTAAAAACAGTTAAACTGTCATATTTATGTATTTATTTATTATTATTATTATTTTTTAATCTATAAAACTGACCCATTTAATTTACATATAACTTCATGTTCAAACTGACTTGTCCAAATTGAAATTTGGGTGAACAATTTATGTGCAATTTAATTAGATGTATGACTTAATTTAAACTGCCCTAACCCCGAGACATCGTCATTTTAACCCCGCTTTTAACCCCATTTAATTTAGCAGCAGGGTCAGCAGCACAGATTTTTGCTGGGTAAAAATACAATAGCAACAGTAGTAATATCGACCTACCTGCGTTTACGCCATTCTCGAATTTCTATTAAACAAGAACGTCCAGAAAGGTCCTGTTTTTAACATGCAACCGTTTACTATCTGAATGTTGAATGTCATTTATGCGTTATTATGGACGTTATAACAAATAAACAAAATCTCCGGGTGGAACGTCATTCGCGGACATCTCGAGATTACGGTGATCAGTAAAAACAACACACTGCAAGTCGCTCCTCAGTATATGAAAAAAAATTAAATTAAGTAATGGAGATTACTTATCAAGCTGATTGATTACATTAATTGCATTTTTTGTAATACAAGTCTTTTTTGTAAAAAAAAAAAAAAAAAAAAAAAGAGTTGTTTAAATAGGCAAATACTTAATAGCATGTGCTAATTTGCATGTTTTTCTAGCACAAGAATCTGCACATTGGATGAAGTCCATTTTAAAGTTGTTTCATTTTGTTGACATGTAAGAATCAAGAGTTTTTACAGGTGAATATTTGGGATATATTTTTCATTTTCAAGTGCAAAAACAAATACACTTAAAATTGTATTTTGAATGTTTCTTTCTATTATACAGAAGAAAGAAAATAATACAAAAAGCCCCAAAAAATTGGTCTCACCTGAAAGAAAACTGATACACAAACATACTGTGATATTTACTGTGACAAACACAGACAGTCACTTTATCTCAACACTTGATAAAAGACGATCTTTATAAGGGTGAAAATACAGTAGACGACAGTAGACTACTACTCCTTACAGCCCTCCATGCCACACCATCAGATACATTGATGGCAAGTTGTTGAATGGTTAATGGTGAAACTGCAAAAGCTTTTCACCATTCACCCAAAAAATTCTTAGAAACACAGCCAAATACACCACTTGTTATAGAAAATGAGACAATTATTAAACATACATTTTTCAGTTCAGAATTTTACCATAAATACCCCAAGTTTAGTATGAACATGGGCTACCATATTTCAAATGTAAAAACACCTATTAAACCTAAAATATTTACACAATAGGCTAGCTTTTAACTGTATGACAAATCATCAGTCTAGTCTGTGTATACAATTTTATTGACAAAAGTTATTACATCACAAATGAAAATGCATATGAGTGAGAAAACATGAAAAACAATTGTCAGTTAATACAAACAAATATGATACCTAAAAATGTGATTAGCAGCAAGCCACATACTGTAATGAACCATGAATCTAATGAAGTGCTCCATGAAATATCTGTAAATGAAAGCATAGTATATATTACCTTATCAGATCATAAAACGTGACATTTATATTAACTCTCTCACTGGCATTTCCAAAATGGCGCTTCTTCCTATTGAATATAAAGAGGCTTCAAAAAGAGGCTGTTGGCAGAGTGAAAAATAGCTGGTTTTGTAACCAAGTTACAGTGATCTAGAAACTGAGTTACTGAGATCACAACCCAGGTTTGTCACCATTGTACCTACAATATGAGAGCAAGCAAATTAAGTCTCTGCTGCTGGAGTCACTGATGGTAAGCGTTGGATACTTTCATGCACACTCTGTAGTTTAATAAAAAAAAAAAACCTTGATACTTTGGAAATATACTACATTACAGCTCTTCTTGTCACATTCACTTTGTGTAGACACAGTAACGGCCAATGACGAAAATGCAATCTGATAACATATGCAAAAACATCCTTTTTATACCTCATTTGCAAAAAAAAAAAAGTGTCAATGTAAACAAATAAATAAGTATTTACAATTCGGCAGCAAGAGATACAAAACAAAAGAAATGCTAACTAATGATCAGAAAAATAGACAAATAAGTTACAGTAGACAGTAGAAAAGGTCTGAATATAATACATCTCCTCTAAACACTTGCGACAAACACAAAAAGCAACAAAAAAGAACTGAAATAAAAACCACAAACCCTGAACACTCGAGAGTCTCTGGGTTTATTTTCAAGATGGCAGGACTCATTAGCTATGTTTCCATCTACCTATTTTTATGCGCATTTTGGATTATCGCATTAAAAAATGCTTAATAGAAATGCCAAGATGTGCATACATTTTTAAAAAGTGCATGAAAACTTAAGCGCAAAACTGAGTAGGATAAACCTTTTATCCGAAAAGAAAAAATAAGCATAATAAGCTACGATGGAATCTGAATCACTGAATATATTCCAGCATGCGCATTAAAAAAAATGTGAATTTGTTTTAACAGATCATGCGATGACAAAATTGGGCATTGTGGGACAGCATTAATGGACAAACCAGTGGACCGACCACATTGTAAAATATCTGAAATGTTGTTTTGTTAATTCTAAAATCCCAAAAAGTCCAAAGTCTGCCATCAAAGTGGTTTGATATTATTACCTCTAAGAACCACCACGTATTGTGTTTCTTCTTCGTCTTTTGAGGCGCAAGAAAATTATTAAATAAGAAAAAAGGCCCAGACTGGCTTCTCCTTACACAGCCAACCCAGGCTCACTGAAGATATGTGCCCAGGGCTACATTTTTGAGAACCAAGAAATATGTACCCTGGGCTACGTGTGCTTGCAGTTTTTGCAATCCACTAGATTAGATTAGGTCACCATGTACATTTTTGACAATCTCAAATACATTACTGAGGCACATGTACTTATACATGTCATTTTTCATAAATCCACCAGAGGCTGCTCTGTACATTTCTGACAATCTCAACATTCTTCCGTGAGAGAAGCTGGTCGGGTTGTCCTGTATGATACATTGGTGTTTTCATTTATTTTGTTTATATACATTATATTTAATAGGACCTATTCAACTATGTGCATTTTAGTGCTTCTTAGTCTTGCTTGATTCATTGTAGAATTTTTGTATTGTTTTTAGGGTGACAATTTTAACATCTTTCCAGGAACAACAGATGAATCCGGTGCATTTGCAGCAATGCTAATTAATGTACACTGTCCCTTACAAATAGACAAATAACATCAATAAATAAAATCAGCTTGATATCAACTGACCCACCGACCCACCCCTTCCCTAAACTCAACCAATAGTGTTCTCAAAAGCAAACTAGAAGAGTAGAAAAGCTATCACGGCCACATACTTTTACCATAATTTCACACTGCTTTTGTTTTTGTTTGTTTCATTTGACCTGGTTTCTGGAACCGTCCTTTGCCAGACTCGAACTCCAGTCTGGTCCATTCCGGTCCGCATTCCAAGTCTGATCCCATTTACAGTGAGCTAATGAGCAAACCAGTCACAACGAAAAAGCCATCCATACTGAGGTAAGCAGTCAAAAGTCAGCTGTACTACCCCATAGCATTTGCTTTACACACAAAATTCAGCCATTATGTACCTGCGAGCATATATTTCTCGGTTTTCAAAAATGTAGCTCTAGGCACATACTCCCAATGAGCCTGTGTTGAATACAGCAAATTCCAATGTTCTTTTTGATATTTGGTACCAGTTTATCAGATAAATTTTATATGCAATATTTGAGTTTTGCACGCAAGTTTAATTCGCATCTTTGGATGGAAACATAGCTATTGTAGCATTACAAAGATTATTTGTGCAAATATTAACTGAGAATCTAAAGCAATGCTGACCAAACATTTGTTTCTCTTCATATATGTCCAGTTGAAGGTATATTCACTTCTAGTCTGTCGATTTGAGTTTCCTCGTATTGTAGAAAGTCTTGTTATCTTTTTTTTCAGAGGCTCTACATTGATTCCTTGATTCCATTGAAGTCCTTGACAGGAGACTTTGTGTGTTCTCCGTTCACACTCAGTTATCTGCAAAAAGAAAGACAAATCTCAGTAATGGAAAAAGAAAGATGGCAGGATATTGAAATGTTTTTGCTGTGTAAAGGAAGTTTACCTCTGCATTCATATTTGAGGTCAGAGAAGAAAACGGCCTCCTGGGAGAAAACAAATAACCCGAGTCGTCCACCTGCAAATGTCTTGTCATAAACGGGACCCGAGTCTGCCATGATCTGCTTGCCTTCATACACAACAACTCTGAGGGAAAATGTTTATAGATTACATATTTTTAAATAAAAAAAACCTATTACTGTAACAAATTAATTTAATCAATAATGTTATAAAAAATAAAATTATATATATATAGTATATTAAAAATAAATACATACAATAACATACAATAATAATAATTAATATATACATTTAAATCATATATATATATATATATATATATATAATGTCAATTTCATATACAATAATTAATTATTACTAATAATGTGATTTAGAAATATACACTATGTTTATTATTTTATATTATATTGTATAACAAAAATTATTTACACATTGTATACGATATTACCAATAACATTTCTAATCAACTAATGTTTATGACATTATATTATACATTATATTTATAATGTTACAATTACAATACAGTTACAAAAATAACTGATACAAATGTAAATATATAACAAAATATCATATAATAAATTATATTAATAACGTTTATGATACAATATATACATTCATTTGTATATTATATTATTGTATTGTATTATATTGAATAAAAAGGTACATATTATTAAAATGTGTGTCTTGGAATAGAATAGTTATTGTGCTGCTGACTATAACAAAAAGTCTGAATGGTTACCTAATGAAGCCAGTCTTCGGTCTGTGGATGAGATGCCAGCGGTACGCAGTGAAGTCTTTCCAGCCAATATTCTTTGGGTCGTGCCACAGAGTGCGCACCTAAACAATGCACAGTAAAACCATCCATCATTTTAACCACCAACACAGACAGCGCTGCCATGAATCAAAGCCGATTATTGGACAGTTTATTGTTAGCAATGGCACGAAAAGTGAAACCCGTCAGGACTAATAAAAGTGAAGAGAGAGTTTCACCTGATGCTTAGTGTTGCCTGTGTGCCATAAAGCATTGCGTAGAATTTCCCCCGTGCCTGTGGTGGAGTTGACCACCTTTAGAGAAACGCCAGAGATGCCAAACGCCTTCGACGGCTTTTCTTCCCAGTACGTCTGTGTGATCTGTTTCCACATGACTACGTAAAAACGCCGGCTAGACTGGTATCCAAACACAAAACCTGCATAGTCATCATCCCTGTCTGTGTTCACGTAGAAGGTCCCGCTGAAATCCACGGCGCTGAACTCATCAAAGCCTGTGGAGAAAACATGATCATGATCCAGAACTTTTTTCTACCTTTTTATGTATGGAGATGTTTGCATTGGAGCTCACTCACCCACTGCAATGCCAGGGTCAGAGTTGGCAGTCTGCACAAGCTCTTTGCCCTGGTTTCGGACCACCCAGTTGGGATCGATCTGCGTGGTTCCCTTGGGGTCGAGGTGAACCATCTGAAACTTCCGGAAGTCTGTGACACTGATGCCGCTGTTTTCTGGACACGCGTCAAAGATATCTGGCACGTTGTCATTGTCGAAATCATTCTCGCAGGCGTCACCTCGACCATCACCTGCAAGAAAACACAGTAATGTTGAATAGGTTGATATATATACAGTAGGATGTGGTCCCATTTACATACTTTTAACATTTTGTGGTCATTTTAACCGATTTTAAATTTTCACAATTTATTAATATTGTTAAAATAAAACTCATAACTATAGTACCCAGACTTTTCGTAAATGTGTCTATATATGTTATTCTAATATTATTTTATTAAAATTACAAAACATAAAAGAATCTGAATATTTCTACCTTGAATGGCCATAAGGGTCAAATTGAAATTGATAGCATCTGATACTTTTTCCCATGCCTTTGAATATGTGTGACTCTGTTGCCTAACAAAATTATTCTAACAAATACATAACTTTCTGATAGAAAAAAACTAACTTTACTTCAGACGTGTCTTTTAAACTTTCAAACAACATTTTTGCTCTCCTGCTTGCCGGACAAAGTGAGTTTTGCACCTTTGAGGAGGTGTAGAAACTTGTACACATTTATGGGCTATATTACAAAAAATTTTGTATTTGTTTTTGCCATGACACCAGACATTCAAAGCTTAATTCTTAAATCTCAGTTGAAGCTTAGATGTAAATATAATGTGACAAAAATTTAATTTGGTACAGTCTCATATGAATGGTCAGAATGACTACTTTGACCATGTTAGTAGTTATAGACTTCTGGTATTTCAATTGTTAAAAGCAATCTGTGCACTTGAGGGTTTTGCTTAAGGGGGAATAAGCACACACATTTGCTTTGGCGAATCTGTGACATCTGTGTGAGATGTGCTTTATATATCTTTATGCAAACAAATATAACAAATTATGCTTCATAGTTCACACAAAAACGAAAGATCTGTTGTCATATATTTATATTTGTCAAATATTTACTTGTTACATTCTTCTGTTGAAGATATACTGAAAAATGCTGGGAAAAGGTCATTTTCTTCTATAGTATTTTTTGTTCCTACTATGAATGTCAATGGCAGTTTTTAACAACATTCCTTATGGATATCTTGTTTTGTGTTCAACAAAAGAATGAAATTCATAAAAGTTTAGAACCACTTGAGTGTGAGTAAATGGTGAGGAAAATAATTTTCACAGAAGTGAAAATTCTGTCATCGATTACTCACCCTTTAATTCTTCCAAACCTTTTGAGTGTCTTTCTTCTGTTAAGCACAAAAGAAGAAAAAATGATGAAAGCTGGAAACCTGTAACCATTGACTTTTATAGTATTTGTTTTTCCTATTATGGAAGTCAATGGTTACAGGTTTCCAAAATGTCTTCTTTTGAGTTCAAGAAAAGTAAGAAACTCATAAAGGTTTGTAACCACTTAAGGGTGAATAAGTAGTGAGTAAATAAAAAAAATTGGGGGAACTAGGAAACTTATTGCAGGTTAATTTGATTTACTGTTAGATGCAGATAAATGACGGTCTTTATGAGTAAGTCAGTAATAAAGACTGTAATATTGAGAAGGGCTTTCCTCAGCAGACATTCACTATATAAAAAAAAAACAGTTGCACCATAACATAATATTTGTAGCTTGTGCAGTTAAAAGTAGTTAAAATAGACAAATAATAAATCATTATGAGCTTAGGAGTCCATACGAAGCAGTATACACTGTTCGTGTTAAGACTATTAGTACAATCACTTCATAAAATACTCCAAAACCACTGACCTAGAAAATTCGAATCTAAGCTTAAAAACATTCAATCATTTGATCTGCAAAGTACTGGCAACACAGTGCAGTCTTAGCCAAGAGGTACTTTTCCTTTTGGAAAAGTGGAAAACAATGGCTTTTCCCAAAGCTTCGGGATTGTCTCTGTAAGCCAACAAAACCTCAAAGATCTCCAATCTCCCCATAGGCCGTGACAGCTTCAACTAGCACTTGGAGTTCAGAGGGCCGCCGAAATGAACACCCGTTGGAATGCCAAGGCAAATTTCACCCCACTTAAATTTCAAATCCATTTTATAAAAGAAAACCCAAGCAGCGAGTATGGCCTGACAACAGAGAGCTCGTTCCACCATTATACCATTCAGGCCTAATGTCAAGCTGCGTATATCTGTGTTTAAAATACCTGCAAAGTAAAGTACTACCCCGGGATGCAAATCTTCAACATTTCTGATGCCAGCGAAAAATTTACGCGTTTCTTATCTGCCTGCTATTCGTGCCTCGTCTTTGATTTTCTTTTTTTATGGGACAGGTTCTTGGACAACCCTCATAGGAAATACGAACAACGTCCAAAACAACAGACGTTTGCGTGACACAAAAATTAAATGCAGGATTGTGTATTAAGACAAACAGGTGCGAGAGGAGCCCAGAGGAAAATTCTGGAAGTTGTTTATCGAGTTCTCTGATAATCTGGAGAACAAATGTTCACATCGATGCTTCAGTGCTATATATCAATAATTAGACACATCATTATTTCGACACATTCTTTACTCTAGAGTGAAACGGTGCATTTTTTGTAACCTTGCAAAATTTAAATACATTTTTGTTATTCATGTACACATATATACAGCTATGGATAAAATTCCACTGGAAAAAATGGAAAAAAGACCACTTAAACATTTTTAGTTTCACTGAATTTACTAGATGTAGATATTAGGACATGTGTCAAAGATATGTGGCACATTGTCATTGTCTAGATCAGGGGTGCCCAAACTTTTTCGTATGAAGGGCCAAAAACCTAATATCATTGAAAGCTGTGGGCCAAAGGTAAATATGCCAAACTATATTACATTAAAGTTGCCATAGGTAATTTCCAATTCTTTTCACAATATTTAAAAATAAATAGAAAACATCACTTTAAATTGTATTAACTAATGCAGTAAAATTGTTTTAATTATAACTTACTACAATAAAAACATAAACAATCACATTTATAACAGTGGAATTCAGTGGAATACTGAATACACTAGTCAAGCAGAATCTGCCTTTGCCTTCATTTGCTCACTGATGTCTTTGCATTGTCTTCTATACATCAGGTGACAGTATGTACATTTAAGAAAAAATCTGATTCATTTAAAACATTTCATTTCTGTTAGTTTTTTGTAGCTTAGCAATAAAACAAACAAACAAAATGTTACATTAATTTAGAAATGACAGTCTCTTAACTATCCCCATCATTCGTCTTCCTCTTAGATGGCCTGGCGGGCCAAATCAAAGATTACCATGGGTCAACTTTGGCCCGCGGGCCCTAGTTTGGGCATTTGGTAAGTGGGCATATTAGGTAAGTGTTTGAATAAACCGTTAATTCTTGTTTTCTATAAAGTTCTATTAACATTTCTTTCCAATTTAAATAAATGTTTTGTCATTTAGAGTAATTTTCCCCAAGAAAATCACAATTGGTCAAATTAACAAATGTTTGAGTTTGTTGTAATAAAAAACTCTTCCCAAAATTGGTATTGTATGATCAAGAAATTTATGTAAAGATGTCTGAAAACATCACATTTTGGGGGGGTTTTGCTGAACAAAACTTTAAATTAAAATATTTTTACTTTGAATTTGGATGAAATGTCATCAGCAGTTTACAGAATAAAACAAAAATGATGTTTTACTCAAACATATAACTACACATTTAAAAAACAGAGAAACATTTTTAAACAGTTTTATAATTAAACTCAATTTTATTTTACCTACTATACCATAACTTTGCTGCATTTTTCAAATATAGACTTAAAGCTAAATTGAATACACTAAAATATAATGAATACCAAAAGATAAATACATGCACTGACATCAATATACTAAGAATAAAGTGGCCATAAGAAATTCATTCATTTATTCATTTTTCTTTGGCATAGTCCCTTGTTTATCAGGGGTCGCCACAGCAGAATAAACTGTCAACTATTCCAGCATATGTTTTACACAGCGGATGCCCTTGCAGCCATAACCCAGTACTGGGAAACACCCATACACACTCATTCACACACACACTTTTACACTACGGCCAATTTGGTTTATTCAATTCACTTATAGCGCATGTCTTTGGACTGTACTGTGGGGTAAACCGGAGCACCCGGACATGGGGACAACATGCAGACTCCACACAGAAATGCCAACTAGCCCAGTTGGGACTCGAACCAGTGACCTTCTTGCTGTGAGGCGACAGTGCTAACCACTGAGCCACCATGCCACCCCAAAAGAAATTACAAATCATAATAATTATTTCAGTACTATAAAAACCCAAATAAGAAGGGTCTATTTTTTTAATGTAGCAAATATGTAAGTGTTTTTACCATCAGAGTCCACTTGGTCTTTGTTGGGAACTAGTCTGCAGTTATCTCGGTCATCAGGAATGCCATCATTATCATCGTCAAAATCACAAGCATCTCCTTTCCCGTCTCCGTCGTGGTCAGCTTGGTTTGAATTTGGTATGTAGGGGCAGTTATCCATGTTATTTTGATGTCCATCTTCATCTATGTCCTGATTGTTATCACACTGGTCTCCAACTAGATCGTTATCTGAATCCGTCTGCAAAAAGAACAATTGGTAACTTTTTTTAAACATGAATTAGGATGCCACAACTGGAGAAGTACTTAGTCTGTAGTGTCCTCCAGACCTGTTGTGGGTTGTGGACTAATGGGCAGTTGTCGCACTGGTCTCCAACGCCATCTAAATCTGTGTCTTTCTGGTCAGTGTTATAAATGAGAGGGCAGTTGTCTCGCTCATTCAGAATTTCTAAGAGCAAAAAAGAAAAAAACATTTATTGAAAAATAAACTGGGTTACATGGAGCCACATTTGAATACATTACAACTTTTAGAATTACAGTATTAACTGCATCTATGGCAAATACTTAAATTTAAATTATGGCAAATACTTAAATTACCTATTACTTAAATCAGTGAGAATACTATAAGTGTTGGGTAAATTCAATCAAATAAGTAATCAATTACTAATTACATTATAAAATTGTATTAAAATTACTTTTCAAATTATTTTGTCTGAAAAGTAATTTAATTACTCAATAAGGAATATAATTATTTGACTATTTAACATTTCTATAAATCTGAATGCATAGTCGATAGAAATTAAACTCTTATTTCTTAAAATTTATGCCAAACAGAGACTTTTAGCTTTATTAAAAAATATATAGACTAAAAAGATCATTATTTTTGTATCAAAACATGAACATTTTTAAAGTAATGACATCACATTTCTTACATATCGTATATTGCCATTAATTTCTGACTCAATTCATTGTTTCTTGTGCAATTGTCGGACAAATGTAATATTTAGTTGAACAAAAAATGTTACACAAACTATCTGAATATACAGTATGTGTACAGTTACTTTACTTCTCTGAATATATTACTATAATTTCCCAATCAATTATTTTTTCTTAAGCATGTGCAATTGTCTTGATAAATGTAACCTTTAATAGAAAAACTATTTTCAATCATTGAAGATGTTTGTAACAAAAAAAATACAGTTACTCTCTGAAGTAATATATATACAGAACTGTTGAATTACTAAAAAGTGAATAGTAATCCCTTACTTTACTTTTTAGCGAATAAGTAATTGAATTACAGTAACTAGTAGTAACTAATTAGTTACAACTAGTGGATGTAACTAATTACATCCGACACTGAATGTTAATGATAATGAATGTTAATAATTGAAAAATGTTAATTACTAACAAACAAACGAATAAATACATTTCTAAAATTGCAATAAATTATTTACAATTTAATACAAATTACACATATAAAAAAACTGAACTTTTAACTTTTTCTTCATTTTGTTGGTATTTTTGCCAAAAGTCATCATTGATTTCAAGCCCTGCTCACAAGGATTTATATAGACTAAAAATATATTTTTGGTACCATCTCCATCCATATCAACAGAGCAGGCGTCTCCTTCCCCATTGTTGTCGGTGTCGGTCTGAGCAGGGTTGTGTTCATACGGGCAGTTATCACAGCGGTCTCCAACATCATCCTTATCATAGTCATACTGTCTGGGGTTGTACATCAAGGGGCAGTTGTCCTGGAAGAAATTGATCATATTTCATGCTCTATATCATTCAGGACGGTGACGAGTCTGCTTACAGACAGGAGGTTAAGGAGCTGGCTGTCTGGTGCAGTCACAACAACCTGGAGCTGAGCACGCTCAAAACAGTGGAGATGATAGTGGACTTCAGGAGAAACCCCCCTGCTCTCCCCCCACTGAGCATCATGGACAGCATTGTGGCAGCAGTGGAGTCATTCAGGTTCCTGGGCACCACCATCTCTCAGGATCTGAAGTGGGACACTCACATTGACTCCATTGTCAAAAAAGCTCAACAGAGGTTGTACTTCCTTCGTCAGCTGAGGAAGTTCAACCTTCCAAAGGAGCTGCTGAAACAGTTTTACACTTCCATCATTGAATCTGTCCTCTGCACTTCAATAACTGTCTGGTTTAGCTCAGCTACGAAATCCGACCTCAGAAGACTACGTCGAATAGTTCGGACTGCTGAGCGAATCACTGGTACAACCCTCCCTACTCTCCAAGAACTGTACTTATCCAGAGCAAGCAGAAGGGCTGCCAAAATCACTCTGGACCCCTCACACCCAGCACACTGCCTCTTTGAACTTTTACCTTCTGGTCGACACTACAGAGCACTGTGCACCAGAACAGCCCGACACAGAAACAGTTTCTTCCCTCAGGCAATCTATCTCATGAACACTTGAATGATAGTAATTATGTAACAAACATCACTACTTGCTATACACTTTTTATACACATAAACACTTATTTAACAACATATTTTACATGCTAATTTGCACATCACAGCTGCCATATAACGTTGTATATAGTAATATACCTGTACATACACGTCAATTTGTATATTTGCATTCACTATTACTTTTATTTTTAAAAATATATTTATTATCTGTTTTTGTCCTGTCTCTGTAATTCTGTTGCACTGTAGAAGCTCTGTCACGAAAACAAATTCCTTGTATGTGTGAACGTACCTGGCAATAAAGCTCTTTCTGATTCTGATTCTGATATAAACAGGACACACTCAATATTTCTATCAATAGCATTAAAACTGTATATAAATGTCAAAAATCTGCCTCACCCTTTCATCCACAATTTCATCGTTATCATCATCTTTATCACAAGCATCTCCTTGTCCATCATTGTCAAAGTCCTCCTGGCCAGAGTTGGGGAGAGTTGGGCAGTTGTCCTGCAGGGATTGCAAAATATAGTAAATCATGTGATTCTTGCTATTGAAAAAAATAAAGACTACTGAAAACATATAATAATTAATCTACTAATAAAAACATTTATCAAAAATAGTTTGCATGTCAGAATTTATTTTAATTTTTTTTCTGAACTGCATGCTCAAGGCGACACGGTGGCTCAGTGGTTAGCACTGTTGCCTCACAGCAAGAAGGTCGCTGGTTCAAGTGCCGACTGGGTCTGTTGGAATTTCTGTGTGAAGTTTGCATGTTCTCCCCGTGTTGGCATGGGTTTCCTCTAGGTGCTCCGGTTTCCCCCACAGTCCAAAAACATGCGCTATAGGTAAATTGAAAAAACGAAATTGGCTGTAGTGTATGTGTGTGAATGAGTGGGTATGGGTGTTTCCCAGTACTGGGATGCAGCTGGAAGGGCATCCGCTGTGTAGAACATATGCTGGATAAGTTGGCTTAGTCCCTTATTTATAAGGGGTTGCCAGAGTGGAATAAACTGCCCTTCCAGCCGCAACCCAGTACTGGGAAACACCCATACACTCATTCACACACACACACACACTCATACACTATAGCCAATTTTGTTTTACCCAATTCACCTATAGCGCATGTTTTTGGACTGTGGGGGAAACTGGAGCACCCAGAGGAAACCCACGCCAACACGGGAAAAACATACAAACTCCACACAGAAATGCCAACTGGAGCAGCCAGGACTTGATCCAGTGACCTTCTTGCTGTGAGGTGACAATGCTAACCACTGAGCCACCGTGCCACCCTTTTTTATAAATTGTTAGTAATAACTAGTGTAATAATATTTAGTAATATTGTTTAACAAAAATCTTAATCAACGGTGTCTTGCAGTTTAAGCGTTTAAACAGTAGCATATACATACATATAGTTTTTTATTGATTATATATACAATACTTTATTACATATTATGAAATAAATCAAAAAAATTATTATTTGAGTTATTTTTAGGCCCTGTCTGCCACATTACTGATTCACATTATGTGCAGTGTGAATCAGACCTTTCTCCAGAAACCATCTGACACTAATAGTTATTCATATCAAATGAACCACATCAAATCACCCACATACAGCACTTAGAAATTTCAAACTTCTCCAGTTCTCAATTCTTCATTCTGTGTATTACCGACATTTTCCTTTATTTGTTATGTGCACATATTTTCTCCTTTATTGCTTTCTTGCTTGGCTCTCTCTGCTGCTCGGGCTTCAGATCTATGATGTCTTGCAGATTCTGGTCCTGGTTTTTCTCCAAGGTGTATCATGACATAATAAAGCAATTATCCATCACAGCAGAAGAATGATGTAATTATTACTTCTGCTCTCTCTCCTTTTGGCAAAACACTTCAGCACAAAGACATTTAAAGGATATAAAATATACGATTCCAAACGGCACAATAGACAGTAAACAGTGGGCCAAATCAAAACATTCCCTTAGTTCACGGCCATTGGGTCCCCTGCCTGACTTGATGCCATTGTCCTTTGGGGTTTATTAAGGTGAAACAATATTTCTTTCCATTTTATATCCCCTAAAAACCTTTTCATAGCAGTCAACGGCTAAACCTTTAGGTCTGGCTTGCATTAAATTCAAATAAAAAAAAAACAATGAACCAATGCGGAGAAGCATAATGGCGTCAATATATTTCAATATTATCTACATTTTTCCTATTAAACTGACATCTAGTCCCAAGTGGAGGGCAAGATGCTGCTTAGGGATGGGCAATGAAATGATTATGATAATCATCACTATGCAACTGTCCCTTTATAAAACAATAACATGTATTCAATACATGTTAGAAAGTGGAATTTAATGGCGCTGATTTGTTTTGATATGGATAAGTGACAAATCGAGAAGCACTTGAATTAAGTGAAGAGCAAAATTTGAATAAAACTTAAAGAACAAAAAGCAGCGAAGTTAGAGAAGGCTATTACATGGATTTACTACAGTACTAGTAACTTCACCATGGTTTTGTAGCAGGATGGGGAGATATATAGGGTCTCCATCTCAAACACTGTTAACTCACACCCTCCCACTTTAGAGCGATGTAATGAGTTTCTCAATTTTTTCTGTGACATATTCAACTCTATTGCCTGCGAACATGCTCCCAACCCTGTTGAGCTGTTTCCTTCTATCTTTCCTGCATCTGGGTTCTCAACTTTTCAACTCTCAATGAATTCTTCCACCTGTACGCTTGATCCATTCCCTACCACTGTTTTGAAGTATTCTGTGTCTGTCTTTGGGCCCCACATCACTGACATTTTTAATGCATCCCTCAGTGATGGGATTGTTCCACCTGCACTGAAGACGGCCGCTATAACACCTGTTCTTAAAAAGCCTGGCAGCGACACTGCACTGTTGTCAAATTATCGACCCATCTCAAATTTACCATTTGTGGCTAAAGTCCTTCAATGTGTGGTGGTGAGCCAACTCCATAATCATCTTCATGCAAACACTCTATTTGATCAATTTCAGTCTGGTTTCAGAGCAGGTCACAGTACCGAAACTGCTTTAGTTAGGGTCGTAAATGACCTTCTTCTAACTGCGGATAGTGGGGCCTGTGGCATTCTAGTCTTGTTAGATCTCACTGCTGCTTTTGATACCATATGTCACAGTATACTGCTGGACAGGCTCAGGAAGTGGATTGGTTTGTCTGGTACAGTGATTAACTAGTTTGTCTCTTATCTCATCGACCGCTCTCAGTTTGTCTGCTTGGGTGCTCATAGATCTCGGACTGTCCCACTGCATCAGTGTTCCTCAGGGGTCTGTCCTTGGTCCACTGTTGTTTAGTATTTATATGTTGCCTCTTGGCCAAATTATGAAAAAATATGGCTTGGGTTACCACTGCTACGCTGATGACACACAAATCTATGTTAGTGCTCGCCCTGATCTTAACACTGCTACGTCAGTTTTATCTGCCTGTCTTTTAGAAATTAAATCCTGGATGAATCAAAACTTCCTTAAATTAAACAGTTCCAAAACTGAGGTTTTACTAATTGGCACTCCTAGTAATGTTAACCAGTATAAAGATTTTACACTTTCGGTTGATAATGTTCAACTGTCTCCTTCTACCCAAGTGCGTAACCTTGGGGTGCTCTTTGATGCACAGCTCAGTTTTAATTCCCATTTCAAACACTTAACAAAAACTGCCTTCTTTCATCTCCGCAATATTGCACGGATTAGACCATTTCTCTCACGACCTGATGCGGAGAGGCTTATCCATGCCTTTATCACATCACGTCTTGATTTTTGTAATTCACTTTTTGGGGGTTTACCTACAAGTTCTCTCAGAAGATTACAGTATATTCAAAATTCCGCTGCACGGGTTCTGACACATACATCATCACGCCACCATATTACTCCTGTACTTCATCAACTACACTGGCTTCCAATTAAGTCACGGATTGATTTTAAAACCTTGATTTTAACCTTTAAAGCAGTGCATGGGCTAGCACCTGGTTACATTTGTGACCTGGTGACTCTTGCCACTCCAGCCCGCAGTCTTCTTTCGGCATCCGGAATTACCCTGTATCAACCACGCTGTAAACTCAAGACCATGGGTGGTAGGGCTTTCTCATACAGTGCGCCTAAGCTGTGGAATGCACTACCCATCAGCATTAGGAATGCCGCTTCTTTGGACTGTTTTAAGAAACTTCTTAAGACTCACCTTTTTAGCATTGCTTTTAACTTAGGATGATCGTTTTGTTAACTTTTTTTATTATATCTTATGGTTTATATTCTTATTGTTTTATTGCATCTTTTTTATTGTTGTGCTGTTTCTGCTATTGTTGGTGTTTTGCCTTGTATTGTTAGTATTTTGCCTTGTAGCACTTTGAGTCTAAGGAAAGCACATTACAAATAAAAGGTATTATTATTATTATTATTAATATCCCACATGTTAAATAATTAGTTCATCTAATAACGTATATTCTCTTATTAATTACTCAAACTCATGTTGTTTCAATCCCCTGAGACCTTCATTTATCTTCGGAACACAAATTAAGATATTTTAGATGAAATCCAAGAGCTCCCTTGTCCTCAACAGACAGCAGATGTGCAGTCCAGAAAAGGAACCATAAACATTGTCAAAACATTCCATGTGACTTTAGTGGTTCAACTATAATCCAGAACACTTTTGTGCACCAAAAAACAAAAAATTATTTTGTTTGCTTTTGCATTCCCTCCCGCATCAGGTCAGGGTGTGTGTTTACTACGGACAATACAATGTATTACCATTAGAGTGAGCAGCACAACACACAAGAATCATATTACCCATAGTAAACAAAGAATTTGTGTCACTTTTATAGACACAAAAGTGTTCTTGGAACTTTGTATGACTACAGTTGAACCACTGAAGTCCCATGAAATGTTTTGACAATGTTTCAAAAATTCTGAACTTTGAACATCTTGAAATCGCTGCTGTCTATGGAGGATGAGGGAGCTCTCAGATTTCATCTAAAATATCTTCATTTGTGTCCAGATGATAAACATTTTCAGGGGATTGGAAAGAGATGGGAGTAATTAATAACAGAATTTTAATGTTGGAGTGAACTAATGCTTTAATAAATGGAATTGTTAATGCATCTCATCTGGCTGATTGTGATCTGATCACTAAAAACATTTTAATACAAGGTGGAAACTAGGCCACTGAGTAATGTAGTACCTTTTTGCAATGATAGGTGGCGTTTGCTCCACACACAAGATCCTGGTTGGGCCATCCATCCAGATCAAAATCCTCTCCACAGATGATGCCGTCTCCAGCATAACCAATCCGACACTCACACTTGTACATTGGGTCAGTGAAGTGACTGAGGAAGATGCATTCAGCAAACTTGTGACAGCTGTGGCTGTTGTCTTTGCAGGGGTTGTAGGGTTCACAAACCTAGTCATGAGAAAAGAAGAAAACAGATACTGAAACTTTGTCTATTTAAATGTATGTGAACCAGAACCAGGAGACCTGGACGTAAATTATTCGGTATGTGAGGTGATGTGTGTGTGACTGACCTGTTTGTTGGTTTTAGCTGACTCCACTCCCATGCCGTAGGGCTGAGTCCCTTTGTAGCGAGGGGGGCAGGGGAGACAGTGGAATCCGGGGTCTGTGTTCACACACTGCTGTAGGCCACCCACTTTATGACATAGATCTGACACCATATTACACTGCACAGTGCACACCGCAAACAAAAATATAACAAGAGAAAAAGAAAAGTGGTATAAAGATCAGGGTTCTCAGATTGAATATACATACTGATGCATTCTTGCTCCTGCTGAGCTCCTTGCCATGGTACCAGGCATTGCTATGCAGTCGGGTCAAAGATATTAAAGTGTCCGTAACAGATTTATTTGGAAAAGTGATTTGATATAGAAAGCTTATTAAATGCATGTGAAGTGTGTAATTTACTGTTTCAAATAACTTCTGTGAAAATAAAATGTCAAAATATGGGTGAAGTAGTGCTTCATCATTATTGAGTGTAACAGATATGTTTATGTGAAATGAAACAGCATACTTATTTTGACGTACTTATTAAAACATGTAAAACAACAAGTGACCACACTAAGAGGTTTTTAGGCATAACAAAAATAAATGTGTAATGCAATTTTACTATATATTAGTATATGTCCTGTTTAATTATTTTTGAACAAATCATAGATATTTACAATGATTCACATCATTCATCATGGCATCGTTCAAGTCTGCTGCATAAGTATCCAGGAGGCATTGAAGTGTGGCTAAACGAGTTTTGTGTGAGCTGTTTCATACATCATTACACTACTGGCAATAATTAAAAGTCCTTATTTGATCTTCAGATGTGACTGCACTTTAGCATGCCAATTGTAATACTTAGGGTTTTTTTTATGAGTGTGTACCACCCAGCATCTAAAAATCCTGCCACAGCACACACATTTTTCATTAAATTACATTATATTTGCCCAAAATCACTGTTAACTTACAAACATATATCTTTTTGTGGCTTGAATGAAGTCAATATGCTTCATAAGAAAAGAAAATATTCAGAAACATATTGGAAACAAAAAATACTATTAAAGTGGTTACTGGTTTCCAACATTCTTCAAAAAATCTTCTTTTGTGCTCAACAGAAGAAAGAAACATAAACAGGTTTGTAACAAGTGGAGGGTGAGTAAATGATGACTGGATTTTAAATTTTCAGTTAAATTTCCTTTAAGTGTTTTGAACTGCTGTCTGAAACAACCTTTAGGGTTTGTTCAAAAGTATACTTTGATCTAATTAGTCAGATTGGTCACCTCGTTGACATCTTCACAGGAAGTTCCATTGCCCCGATAACCATTCGGGCAGGGTCCACATTCCCAGGACCCATTAGAACCTGTGCTACACTCGACTCCGGAGAAGCATGGGTTGGAAAGGCAGCCATCTGTAAAATCAACAGAGCACTCATTTTTAGCATAAACCACTCTGTCTTATTTAAATCTAATCTCTAACATTAAGGAACAATAGTACATTTTAAAAAGTTGAATGGGAAATGTTTCTCGTACCAATAGGACACTCCAGTCGGTTGCATACTTCATTTTCAATGGAGTCTCCAAGACACTTCCTTCCTCCATGCTGTGGTTCAGGGCTGTTACACTCTCTGACACGACTCTTTAGGCCCCCTCCACATGTAGCTGAACACGCTGCCCAGGGAGACCATGGGCACCAGCCACCATCAACTGAATGGACAAACAGGCACAAAATAGAGTTAGATATCCCAGCCCAACTTTTTGGTTCATAAATCTTTTCAAAATGACTTTTTGGTTTTGTGACCTTATGAAATTACGTGTATATTACTGCATAATGTAGAATATACTTGACTGTGTTTTTAATGTGACAAAATCCATCTGCTTGTTATTTAGTTTTGTTTTGCATTAAACTGGTTGTTATTTAGTTTTATATTCGCCATTGTTCTACTTATGCAATTTTAAGAGAAAACAAAGCAGTTAATTTGTAGAGCAGACTTCAAAGGACTAATACTGAATTAATGAAAACAACTAATTTAACTAGCTAAATTCTATTTTTAGGGCTGCACGGTGGCGCAGTGGGTAGCACGTTCACCTCACAGCAAGAAGGTCGCTGATTCGAGCCTCGGCTGGGTCAGTTGGCGTTTCTGTGTGGAGTTTGCATGTTCTCCCCGTGTTAGCGTGGGTTTCCTCCGGGTGCTCCGGTTTCCCCCACAAGTCCAAAAACATGTGGTATAAGTGAATTGGGTAGGCTAAATTGTCCGTAGTGTATGTGTGTGAATGAGTGTGTATGGATGTTTCCCAGTGATGGGTTGCAGCTGGAAGGGCATCCGCTGCGTAAAACATATGCTGGATAAATTGGCGGTTCATTCCGCTGTGGCGACCCCAGATTAATAAAGGGACTAAGCCGAAAAGAAAATGAATGAATGAATGAATGAATTCTATTTTTAGGAAGGCATTAGCATGCGTTTCATTTTGGACCACATGTTATGTTATGCAATTCAATATTGCAATCTGTGTGCTAGCACATTCCCTGCTAATGTGTAAATAACACATAAACGCCTGGAATAAGCAGGCAATGTGAACATAGCTATCCAATTTCTGGCATTGCTGTTCCCTGAAACTGCACATTTCTAAACATCCAAAAATCAGAAATGGACAAGCATTCATTGAGCATGTCATAAGTATATTAATCCGAAGACGAAGAACTTGACCAAATATGTGTAACATCGCCGATGATAATATAAGTCCTGGAAAGGGTGACATCATCTTCCCAGACGGGTGGACAAGATGGTTTCTATATGAGCAACCTCAATTTGAGGTTGAGCATTAAATTTTGTAGGGCTGTCAAGTTAATGTTTAACAGCATTACATTTTTTGAAATGCCATTAACACAGTGCTTTGCAATGTGATGCTAAATTCAGTGAATTTGATGAACATGTTAGACATTTTATATAATGACCACTTTTCATTACCAATAGGCTACAGTATATTTTTTATTAGAAACCCGCAGAGCTGGGAAATTAATCAAAATTGCAAGCGCTAATCGAGCAATGCTGTGACTGTCAATGCACATTTTGTAAGTGAAGTACGGTTCTATGATCAGTAGTAAATCTCCTCTGAAGGCCAGAGGGCGCTCACGCACATTAATTCCAAACACCCACAAAGAAGAAATCCCCATTGCATTTCATTAGAAACAGGTTTAACCACATAATTGAATCAGCGTGACTAATAATCACATGACTCTACATGTGTAGTAATAATCCCAGAAGGATTTATTTCAAACACTTGTCTGAAGTTATGAAGTGAGTTTGGAGTAAAAACATGTTATTTCTGTATTTATGGTATTTGTATGTGCAGCCATTACTACACAGAGAGTCATAATTCATTGAGAAGCTATGCAAACAGCTGTCATTATCCCAGAACGATTATCTTGATGTAATTATTGTCTGTCAGGCCAAACAACAGCAACACTGAAGACAGCAATAATCATAAACGCAATGAGCTAACAAGTGCATGTGTCAAAGGAATAATGGATATCAGCTACTGCACTTTAAACAAGTACAAAAACATTTTTATCAATTGCAACTGTTGCGAAAAAGCACAGACATGGCAAGTTATGACATGTTTAAATGTGACTTAGGAGGTAAGATGTTATGCTTATAACTATTCTGTCAAAGTGTAATATTTATAGCTCAATCTTATGATTGTGCAAGCCACGCCATAAATCAAACGAGGCATCATATTTTGCCAGAAAAATAAGGTAATATTTCTTTTTGAATTTGAAGCTGGCTTGAGGCATACCGAGAATACTTTGCTGTTCTTAGTACTATAATTATTAGTTGTTATTATTAGTTATTTAGTTAAATTATTGCAATTGTATTAGGTGGCTTACTGTAGGTATTATTGTGAATTTGCTGTGTTTTGTAATGATGTAATATTACACATAATTTATATTACTTTTTATATATTCAATTTGTTCAATTTACAGATTTTTTGTTCTCCATAAAAACACAGTCGGTATTATCAACCTACATTGTTTTGTGACACTTATTGTTTGACACAGACTTGACAATAATTTCCTAAAAAGTCCAAACCCTAACAAAAAGTATGTTTTTTTCTGAATTCTATGTTAATTGAACAAAAAAACTACAACGATAATTGTTTTATCACTGGCTAGCAATACTCACTGGGACAGGGGTCTGTGTGGCAGCTCTGTGTCTCTCGTCCTTCACCTTCACAGTCTTTGCCACCTCTTTGTGGAACAGGAGCATTGCAGTGACGGATACGTGTGATCAATCCTTCCCCACATGTTACAGAGCAGGACGACCAGGGAGACCACAAGCTCCAGCCACCATCCTGACGAACTGCGAATGCAAAACACAAGTTACTCTAAGCATGCTACAATAACGGAAAGCCAGCTAT
Organism: Danio jaintianensis; assembly: GCA_903798115.1. NCBI lineage: Eukaryota > Metazoa > Chordata > Actinopteri > Cypriniformes > Danionidae > Danio > Danio jaintianensis. Next base: position 10,140,449 of record CAIGQV010017602.1, on the reverse strand, counting down.
CACACATAAATGTGCGTTTGTACCTCTGCGATCACACTTTCCCAAACTGCACTTGCGTGTCTGAATCGATGGTCCAGAACATGTGTTGCTCGTGTCATCACAAGAGCGCCCCCTCTGTTGAGTCCCGCTTCCACATGTGACTGTGCATTGAGTCCACTCTGACCACGGAGACCAGCCGTCCTCACTGTCCATTGCTAGATGAAGATGTATAATACATCATTAGGAAATGTACAAATGATATGTTGCCTGGTTTTGGGACTATAAAAAATGTAAACACCATTCATACTACCATTACATCTATTCTTGTGATCAAAGATGAATTTCAGAGATTATTAATACAGCATCAGATGATCCTTCAGAAATCATTGTTATAGACTAATTTTGCTAAAGAAACTTTTTGTCACCTTGGAATTATGAGGTTCTGTCTGACATTTGTCAAAAGGGAGTTATTTATATTCTTATGGCATGACTTTTTTTTATTTATAATACATTTCTAAATATTTATTTGGTATATGAAATGCAGAATATCTCAAAAGCTTAAGATCTCAAAACCATGAGAACCTTGGGGAAACCATGATACAATATTTCATGATTCCTTGATAAATACAAAGTTTAATTACTCTGGATTTACAGTATTAATTAGGTATGCGTTTGTGTAAAATATTAATGGTTGTTTATTCTATAAAAGGTCTGATAATATTTCTTCCAAATTAAAAAATATTGTCATTTAGATCTTTTTTTTTATGAAAATATGTCATAGAATAACAAATTTCTCTATTGTTGTCACTGAAAATCAGCGTTATTCCAAAAGATTCTGCTTTCTTAAATTTTCTGAAGTGAAAACGTAGGTATTTTATTCATTCATTCATTCATTTTCCTTCGGCTTAGTCCCTTTATTCATCAGGGGTCGCCACAGCGGAATGAACCGCCAACTATTCCAGCATATGTTTTACACAGCGGATGCCCTTCCAGCTGCAACCCAGTACTGGGAAACTGGTATTTTATTCTCTAAAGATTAATATGATTTTTTTATTTTATTTATCATTATCATTACATCAATTATATTTGTAGTTTTTATACTAATACATAATTTGAGTTTTGGTTACCAAAACATAGTTTAGAAAAAAACAAAACAAAAGCATTTGCATGCACTTACGAAGGCAAACTGGACAGCATTCGCCATCGATGAAGGATGGATTGGCACATGCCACTGGAGGACACGTGATCTGACGACAAACAACTTTTCCTTCTTGGCAGGTACATTTAGTACAGCTATCCACAATCCAGTCCTCCTTGTCCTCAAACATACGGCCATCTTGCCAACACATACTCTGCTCTGAAAGACTCTGCATCTTGTTTAGCGCCTCCTTCATTGCCGTGTTTTCTTCTGTCTAAAAAAAATCAGTTTTGAAATGAATTAAACAGGCTTTCCACACATTCAAACATAACCATAAATCTCCATGCATTGAGAACTTTAGATATTTTCCAAGAGAAAACGTCTGACACACAGTGATTTACTGAGCTCACATTCCTGCCACAGTTATGTGGGCAAATACAAAATCATGGTCCAACTATCCTGTTCGTGTGCCCACAAACATTAAATGGCCTCACTAGTGAGCTCAGGTTTTTTAAACATCTGACAAAATTGGTTAACATCAACAATATTATATGCTGTATGAGTGAATCTTCTCTTTTCAAATTTACAGCAGTTATAAATGGATCAATTTTGCATCAAAAACACCCACAAGAGGACTCACCACTTTCTGCAGGCCATCTATGAGGTTGCTGACGACAACTCTGAGACCCTTGAGCTCCTGGAAGAGGTTGGCCAGTTCTTCACAGGAGCGTTCACACATCAGTTCTGAGGAGCTGGTTGCTGGAACGTCTGTATTCTGGCCAATTACATTGGTGGCGATTGAAGAAGGAACCTCCACAACCTCTGCGCTCTCACTGACTTTATTTGCCTCGACTGGGGAAAGACAGCAGAAATGTGAATCAAACCTAGAAATTGGATTAATGAACCATGATCGGTTAGTTTAAAAGCCATAAATTATTTGATTTGTGAGATGTTTTACAATCAACATATAAACTCTAATGCTGATGATACACAGGGCAACTGTGAGCAATGTTGCTGGTCAGCTTTGGGAAATGATGCCATAAATGAGCAACTGGGTGAGACACAGGGTAATTAGGGCAATGGGCTGTAGATACAATACTGTTGCCCATTCTTAGTAGAAAAATAGCCAAGCAACATCGCTCTGCAAAATTGCCCAACAACATTGTCCAAAAAGTTACCCTGTGTATCATCAGCATAAGTGATCACAGACAAAAAACAAAAAACAAAAAAACATTGCAATGTAAAAGCACAATTTTCATTTTAAATTCTATTTCAACCCATTTAAAAGCGCACAATAATAAAGAGATAGTTCACTGAAAAATGAAAACATTTACTCACTCTCCACATTCGAGATTCTTATTTCTCTTAAACACAATAGAAACTATTTTGATGAATTGTAGGAAACCAGTAGCCATTGACATTTATATTACTTTTTATTCTGGAAGTCAATGAATTATCAACATTCTTCTAAATATCTTCTTTTGTGTTAAACAGAAAAAAGAAACTCATTAAGGGTTGGAACCTCTTGAGAGTGAGTAAATGGTGGGTAAAAAAAATCACTTTAATCATACATTGGTTTCAGAGCTAATATAGTTATCGTTCTTGGTATGAACAAAAGACTACTTTACAGCAGTGATGTGTCAGGTTTTTCATGTATTCAATCTTTTTATTTGCCAGTGCATGGACAGCTGTGACCTTTTACTTCTTTTCAAAGACTTATGTTGTCTATGAAATCATGTACAGTCGTGGCCAAAAGGTTTGAGAATTACATAAATATTGGAAATTGGAAAAGTTGCTACTTAAGTTTTTATAATAGCAATTTGCATATACTCCAGAATGTTATGAAGAGTGATCAGATGAATTGCATAGTCCTTCTTTGCCATGAAAATTAACTTAATCCTGAAAAAACTTTCCACTGCATTTCATTGCTGTCATTAAAGGACCTGCTGAGATCATTTCAGTAATCGTCTTGTTAACTCAGGTGAGAATATTGACGAGCACAAGGCTGGAGATCATTATGTCAGGCTGATTGGGTTGGAATGGCAGACTTGACATGTTAAAAGGAGGGTGATGCTTGAAATCATTGTTCTTCCATTGTTAACCATGGTGACCTGCAAAGAAACACGTGCAGCCATCATTGCGTTGCATAAAAATGGCTTCACAGGCAAGGATATTGTGGCTACTAAGACTGCACCTAAATCAACAATTTATAGGATCATCAAGAACTTCAAGGAAAGAGGTTCAATTCTTGTTAAGAAGGCTTCAGGGCATCCAAGAAAGTCCAGCAAGTGCCAGGATCGTCTCCTAATGAGGATTCAACTGCGGGATCGGAGTGCCACCAGTGCAAAGCTTGCTCAGGAATGGCAGCAGGCAGGTGTGAGCGCATCTGCACGCACAGTGAGGCGAAGACTTTTGGAAGATGGCCTGGTGTCAAGAAAGGCAGCAAGGAAGCCACTTCTCTCCAAAAAAAACATCAGGGACAGATTGATCTTCTGCAAAAAGTATGGCGAATGGACTGCTGAGGACTGGGGCAAAGTCATATTCTCCGATGAAGCCCCTTTCCGATTGTTTGGGGCATCTGGAAAAAGGCTTGTCCAGAGAAGAAAAGGTGAGCGATACCATCAGTCCTGTGTCATGCCAGCAGTAAAGCATCCTGAGACCATTCATGTGTCGGGTTGCTTCTCATCCAAGGGAGTGGGCTCACTCACAATTTTGCCCAAAACACAGCCATGAATAAAGAATCGTACCAAAACACCCTCCAACAGCAACTTCTTCCAACAATCCAACAACAGTTTGGTGAAGAACAATGCATTTTCCAGCACGATGGAGCACCGTGCCATAAGGCAAAAGTGATATCTAAGTGGCTCGGGACCAAAACGTTGAAATTGTGGGTCCATGGCCTGGAAACTCCCCAGAACTTAATCCCATTGAGAACTTGTGGTCAATCCTCAAGAGGCGAGTGGACAAACAAAAACCCACTAATTCTGACAAACTCCAAGAAGTGATTATGAAAGAATGGGTTGCTATCAGTCAGGATTTGGCCCAGAAGTTGATTGAGAACATGCCCAGTCGAATTGCAGAGGTCCTGAAAAAGAAGGGCCAACACTGCAAATACTGACTCTTTGCATAAATGTCATGTAATTGTCGATAAAAGCCTTTGAAACGTATGAAGTGCTTGTAATTATATTTCAGTACATCACAGAAACAACTGAAACAAAGATCTCAAAGTAGTTTAGCAGCAAACTTTATGAAAACTAATATTTGTGTCATTCTCAAAACTTTTGGCCATGACTGTACATTGATTTTTGTATGTGAAGGATTAAAGACATTTTTGAAAAAATGGTTTTGAGTAAAGAACAAACTTGTATTTAAGTCTTCATAAATTATTATTCTCTTTGCAAAGACTCTAGAGGAGTATATTTCAAAGTTGCACTTAAATTAAAATGAATTTTACATTGTTACAATTTGTTTCTGTTTTCTTTAGTTTTACTTATCTTTAACTCCTCAAAAAAGCATAAACTTCCAGTAATGCACTAAAACAATAATACATCAACATTTAAGTATATTAAAATAGTAAACAGATATTTTAAACTGTATTAATATTTCACAATATAACTGTTTTACTCCCCTTTTGATCAAATAAATGCAGCATGTGTGAGCATAAAACGTCTTAAATCTTAAGAAAGCTGCATGAGTCATTTGTCAGCTGAAAAAGAAATTACACTGTTAAATCATAGATTTAGTAAAGCCAGTCTTGTGTCTGGTTGGTGAAGATGTTCAAACAAACAAAGCGATGTTTTGATAGTCCCACAGAGCCACAGTATTTACACTTTTGTGAGAAATCATCCTAAAATGGCATACTTTTAATTGTTTCAGCACAGTGGGATTAGAGAAAGTCTTTCAAAGTTGGGAAAATGATACACTTCACCTTTAAGGCAAGTATGAAGACAGAGAATGCAGACACTGGGTATCTCACAGCATGACGACTAAACCTGTTTGCAATAAAGCCTCTTTATACACGACACTCAGGCGCTTGAAGATTGTAATAGGAAGCCAAATTAAAACGTTTCATAGGCTCCTGTGATGTAACACATATGTAACCACAAGCAAACTATTTCTAGGCACACAGACCTACCTCAGCAATCCCTTAGAAGCACCGTTTTTTAGGTTATTTTTAAGTTGTTCAGAAAGAATATAGTTTAATTTTAAGTCTGGGTGGAGCAGTAGCTTGAGTTACCTCAGTAAACTATAATTAGAAACTAACATAAAACTATTTTACTTTCTACATATAGCCAGTTCACACCAAATTAATTTTTAAATTTTTTGATTTTTAAATTTACGGTTTCACCCCTGCAGAGCTTTGACAATGAAATGCTTTCTTAATTGCAATTTTCTCACCACTGGCTTGTGTTTTTATTCTGTTATTGCAAGAGAGGTGCACAGAACGTATTTATTTGAGCGGTGGTCAAAAATTGTTTGAGAAATTGAGAATTTAGGCTCAACTGGTTTTTGTAAAGAAGTGGACGCAAGCATGGCTGTTTGAAAAGCATACATCTGCTGTGGATTAGCTGTGAAAAGCCATGAATCAATTCAAGAGAGAAAAACAATGCATTTTGAAAGTTGCAGAATTGATTTCTCAAATGATTTCTCATCACAGCTCTAATTATTATATTAATTTAAACCCTCTTACAGCAAGGATGGGTTCTGGATGTTGGTTAACTTTCTATCACATCCAACATCTTTTTGTTTCTAATCAAAGAACAACAACAACAACAAAAAAAATATCTCTGAGTATATTGGGATAATGTTCAATCTTGCTAGCATAGAGTTTCTAAACTTCTAAAACAAGAGTTTCTAAACTCTACATATTGCCTCTAATTTTTTCTAGAGTTTTATAGATAATAAAGTGCATCAATGTTAGCTACATACTTTTTGGATATATAACATGTTAATTATCCCACTGTTTACAAAGTTATTTGGTGAACACACTATGGTGTATGCTACACACTATGTAGTATGCTGAACTTTTTTCAATATCTGGAGAAGTAGTTCAATCCTCAAGAGAACATAAGTGCGTTTCTGTATGTGATTTCACTCGTGTAACTTTAACTTCCTATCCGCACACATGGTCCCAATGCTTATAATAAGGTCAAATAATTTAAATACATGCTATACGTGTATAGTTACAAAAATATACCAATCTTTAAACTAAATGAGCTCTGACACCCCATACACAAAGTCAGGCCAGACTGATGGATGGCCTATTTAGACAAAAACAAGCTTGTAATACATGCACACTATGGCAATAACTCTAATCTAATAACTTCTTTAGTCAGGCCGGTTACTGCTAATCTGAGTGAGTGCACACAGGTCTCCACAAGCACAAGTTCCTTAAAGCATGTTTATATATAAAGCTGTCAAGAGCCAAAAATCCTTCCCCTGAGCAACGGATGTCAAAAGCCTGCTGTTCAAGAATCCACTCCTCCACTGAAAGCAGTGAAAAGAACTACATACAAAATGTGACCCTGGACCACAAAACCAGTCATAAGTGTCTTTTTTTTTTTAATTGATCTTTATGCATTAACTAACTTCTGCTAGGATAAGACAATATTTGGCAGAGATACAGCATATTACCAATCAGAAATTGAGTTTTGATATATTTACAAATCAGAAAAATATTCATGAAATATCAGATAATTTCTTAATATATATTAATATTAATATTCTAATGATTTTGTTGGCATAAAAAGAATATAGATCAAACATTTCCAACATAAGACTGGTTTTGTGGTCCAGGGTCACAAATGTTCCATCAAAAATAAAGTGGGCCTCATTACTGAAGGAAACCCTCCCTTTCTTTGAGTTATATATTTCGTACAGTAGTTCCCATTAAACAGGATCTCCATCTTATTCCCACAAATCGTTTTTTGGCTGAAAGTGTTAAAAGAATGTTAAGGCTCACAAGCTCCTCCTACCTGGGTTTCCAAGATCACATCCCCTGCTCTCCAGAATGTCCTCAAGCTGGGTGTCAAAAATAAAACGTACATTCTGCAGCAAGCCCTGAAAGAAACAACAGCTGCTGTTAGGCTAAGCTTGCCAATTTTCAACCATTCACATATATCTCCCAGGACTGGGAACTTGGGTTGGATTAACAGAACACTTGAGGATCAGTGGTAATTTATTACACAGTTTCCAGCAACTTGCTTGGCACTCTCTGCAACTACCAAGGCTGACAAAATTGTATTAGTTACTGTTCTAGTTTGACTTTTAAATGAACTGCATGCACTTTAATGAACAATATGACATCAAACCTACCCTAAAATGGCTTTCTCTTGTGGACCCTTTGGCCACAAACATACTGGCACCTGTTGCACTCAGGTGTTCATAGAAAGGTTCATCAAGAATGAAGCTATCAACGAGTCCACAACCAATGTACAATGTTGCTGTCTCTCCATGCACATAGAGTGTTATATTCTTCCATTGTGAATCTGAGAGGTCTACTTCCTCAAAGGAGATCACGTTGCGTGAGCCATCGGCCCACCAGTATACCAAATCTAGAGTGTTGGTTCTGCCATCCGAAACAATCTCAAGCTGCCTGCGCTCTCCAGGGCCTTCCAGTGCAAGAATGGTGCCACGAGATGTACGGTCCTGGCGCAGAGTGGTTGTCAGAATGAAGCCTTCATTGTTTTGTATTTGCAGAAGAAGTTGTTGTAGCGCTGTGGAGCTGACAGAGGGCAGCTGGTCAAAACGGATGAAGCGATATGCTGGAGCATCGCTGTCCAGACCCTTAAAAAGCTTCACTCCGATGGTCTTGCGTGTGATCCCACTGGATTCAAATAAGTCAAATATGGTCTCATCTTCCAAGTGTGCATCTAAAAAAAGGTACATGATTTACATGGGCAATTACATATTATATTGGCACTAGGTACACATTATGGATACATGAAATTGACATGAACTCTGAGTCTATATTTACTAAGCTAAATGGAATATATTTACTCTACATTCATTTGTTAAACAACGGGGCATTTTAAAATGATGCCAAATAGTGACTAAAGATGTATAACATATGAAATGAAAACTGTGCACAGAACATAAAACAATCTTTTCCTTGTACACACTGTATAAAAATTAAAATTCATGCTGATATTTTATTTGTAAACTATCTGTATATATAATTAA
>CAIGQV010017602.1:10110561-10130212 GCA_903798115.1 Danio jaintianensis | reverse complement strand
AGATAGATAGATAGATAGATAGATAGATAGATAGATAGATAGATAGATAGATAGATAGATAGATAGATAGATAGATAGATAGATAGATAGATAGATAGATAGATAGATAGATAGATAGAACACAGACAGACAGACAACTAGATAGTGTGGCAGACCTGCCAGTGTGGCTTCAGCGTTGCCATGAAAACGACTCCCCTCACCGTAATCACCGCTCCTCACGTGCTGATCAGGGACAGCTGCTGCCCATTGGAAGGGTAAACTCTAGAACGGATACGCGGCCGGCCGGAAGTGCGATATACACATCAATATAGCAGCATTTTCTATGACACTGTATAACAATAATTAATATTTTTACAGTACTGTGACGGTTGGGTTTAGGGTTAGGGTAGGGGTAGGCGTTAAAAAAATACAATTTATTGGGTAATTTAATAGATAGCATAAATAATACTCGGTACAAGTACTGTTTTTACCTTACTGTGATGGTTAGGTTTAGGGTTGGCGTGCCGCAGCCGCAACCGTATCCGATCTAGCAACAACCCATTGGAAGAGGGGTATTTAACAGACGCCGTTGAGGGAGACGGCGAGCATGAACCTGAGGAAAGCAGGAACAGCGCAGACTTCACCCTCTTTCACTGGGCACCCTGACTGGCACTTTACTTCACCCAATCACCGGACCCCTTTGGACACTGAACTCACTGCCCTGCACACCCCAGCACACTTTCCCTTGCTTCACACCTTTGTAAATAAACACCCCTATGGGGATTTTCACTGCCTGTCTGTTTCCATGTGATCTCTCACCTGCAACATCTGGTAGAGAATACGGAGCTATTGAGGGGTCACACGTGACACAGGTAACTTTGGCTTGCTCAGCTGAGCTCTAATGGATCTGGCCTGCCTTTGGCTGCTTGGAGACCATCCGTCAGCCGCCCAGGTAGTCGAAAGGCTGGTGATCGCCCACCTGCTGCAGGTGTTGCCCTCCCAGCGTTGACAACACGTCCTGCACCGCGACCCTGCCATCTGGCCAGAGCTGATGGAAGGCATCGAGCTGGCGGAAGCATCGCGCCCCAGGATGGTAGAGAGAGAGCGGAGGAACCCCAGAAATGACGACCTGCAAAGGGTACCATGCGTCCAGTACACAGACCCGCGGCCCCCTCTCTGTGTCCATGTGATCTCTCACCTGCGACTTCTGGTGGAGAATATGGAGCTATAGAGGGGTCACACGTGACACAGGTAACTAACATCTGGTGTGCTTTTCCCCGTAGGGTCCCACTCTCTCTCTCCCACCGCTTACCACCAGAACCTGGAGCTGAAGATGGACGTCATTCGCCGCTAGCTCTGGCTCATGGAGCGCGTCGCTGGGAGCAAGGAGGAGAGGCAGGCGGTCGAACCCCCCCGGGAGTTTTCGGCCTTCCCAAGCCGAAATGGAGAGTGCGTGGCACGCTGCTTCCAGCAGTGGCCGCTGGACGAGCGTGCCGCAGCCAAAGAGCAAGCCAAAGCTCTAATGGATGTGTTCTGCCTTTGGCTGCTTGAAGACCATCCGTCAGCCGCCCAGGTAGTTGAAAAGCTGGTGATCGCCCACCTGCTGCAGGCGTTGCCCTCCCAGCGATGACAACATGTCCTGCGCCGCAACCCTGCCATCTGGCCAGAGCTGATGGAAGGCATCGAGCTGGCAGAAGCATCGCGCCCCAGGATGCTAGAGAGAGAGTGGAGGAACCCCAGAAATATCGACCTGCGAAGGGTACCATGCATCCAGTACACAGACTCGCGGCCCCCTCGCCACCGGACGTGAAGTCGTCCGCACCATCGCCACCATCTGGGGACCGGGTATGCTTCTTCACCTGGTCCGCTCCTCAACCGCCCGTGAGACGGACAGTTCCGGTCCCCCGGATTCCGAGAAGTCACCGGACAACACATGATGGGGGCCGCCAGCAAGACCCGCCCTCCACCGCGAGTGACAGGAAGGGTGAGTGTCGCATCTCCACTCCCTCAGACATTCCGCTGCAGGTCTCGGCCGGAGGTTCCCTACACAGAGTGCAGGGAGCAGATAGGAGCCTCCGGAAGTGCTGGTCCAGAGTCCGCCTGGTGGACCAGGAGGTCCGCCAGCCCATGCCTCACCCAGCCTGTTACTCTGTTGTCAAGGAAGGTCTGTTGTACTGGATCACTCGGCAGTGGGGGGAGGAAACACACCGGCTGGTGGAACCGCACTCCAGGATCCCTGAGGTGATGACGGCGGTGCACGTAACCCCGCACGGACATCACGGGGTAACGGCCATCCCTCTGAGAGCTTCAAAAGCGGTACTACTTGCCAGGACTGGAAGCGGCATGTGCCCTCCCCTCGACATCCCCCCAAACCACCAGTGCATCATCTGGGTGCCCTTCAGACGCAGTGGTAGGATAACGGTGAGAGAACATTCGTTTTTCTGTCCCCCTTTCCCACCTCTGTGTTCTCCCTCTTGTGTCTCCCAGCGGAGGACCAGGTCGATGCTTTTGGGGGGGGGGGGGGGGGGGGGGGGGGGGGGGGGGGGGGGTTATGAACCTGAGGAAAGCAGGCACGGTGCGGACTTCACCCTCTTCCACTTGGCACCCTGACCGGCACTTCACTTCACCCGATCACCGGACCTCTTTGGACATTGAACTCACCACCCTGCACACTCCAGCACACTTTCCCTTGCTTTACTCCTTTGTAAATAAACATCCCTATGGGGATTTTCACTGCCTCTCTGTGTCCGTGTGATCTCTCACCTGCAACAATAGATAGACAGATAGATAGATAGAACACAGACAGACAGACAGACAGACAGACAGATAGATAGATTGAACACAGACGACAGATAGATCACAGACAAACAGACAGATAGATAGAGACAGACAGACAGATAGATAGATACAGACAGAACACAGACGACAGATGGAACACAGACAGACAGACAGACAGATAGATAGATGAATAGATAGATAGAATGACAGAGAGACAGATAGACAGACAGACAGACAGAACACAGACGACAGATAGAACACAGACAGACAGATAGATAGATAGAATGACAGACAGAGAGACAGATAGATAGACAGACAGACAGACAGAACACAGATGACAGATAGAACACAGACAGACAAATAGATAGAATGGCAGACAGACCAATAACTATGTAGTCCAATATTAAATGCGCCCTATAAATATCCAGGTGGACATGAATAGATCAATTTTCATTTACTGAGTAGTCATAATGAACAGCACAACGTGGCATTTACCATTTAAGATGCATGACTTTAATCTGACCTGCTCTCTCAAGAGCGTTACATTCCTTTGAAAATATGCTCCATCCCTGTCTAAAAAAAAACAAAGGTAGACATTCCATCAATTTCTGTTGAGTGGGAACATCTCCGAAAAGCACATAAAGTGTAGATATACTACAGCAGATGAGACAGATGATGTACATGTTTACAATATGCATTAGGTGAAACAAATCAGAGCGAGCTCTTGCTAAACCTGGCCTCAGCAGAGGGTTAAAGGCTGACATCATTGTATATTTCACTACTATATGCTGGAAATGACATTATATCCTGTGTATGTCTGAAATGAGAGAGTATCCCCGTGAGTACTGCCCTCTTTTAAGTGCCTGATTAGAGTGAGCGCAATAATAATTCTTCCTTCCTCTGAGTGAAATGATGCGTCCATGGAGTTTAAATTACAGTTCTAGGTTTTCAAACAGTTTCTGGTGCTGTTTTGCCAAGATGTTTGTTTTATAATCAGCTCTTGACAAAAGCTCCTTGTTAATTACATAATGCACACAGAACAAGGTTGCCTGCCAAAGCACATTCATCATATGATCACGAGCTTACCTTTTTATGTGTAGCTATAACTTACATGCTTGGCTTTGCTTTTAAAGACAACTGTAACGTTAAAAACATTCATAAACTTTTATAATGGCTTCTTTAAGTTCATTAGTACTTTGATACGGAGGAAAGGTCATGTCATTGCAAATACGTTTTCTGAGCTGCTCGATAAACAAATACTGATGACCATGGGAGGTAATTATACCAAACAATAAAAACTTGGTACAGACGGACATTTGACCAGTAGTCTGTTCCAATGGGGTGACTGGGAAGCTTACCGGATTGCTTTTGGTCCAATATTTCAGAGTTCAAAGCAAATCTTCAGGAGAGTCTTTATCATTAGTCTCTTCTTTTTTTTCCCACCTCTTGTACAGATAATAAAAAACTGGTTTCTTAGAAAGAATGGAAAACTATATTTTTGAGCTTATAACTGTAATACAGCAAACATTTACTAAACTAATGCAAAAAATATACATATAAACAAACAGATATATCGCTGAGCACGTTAAAAAAAAAATTAAAGAAGAATGCATCTCCTGTTCATTTTGATCTCTAAGGTAATTGTACCAATTTGGATTCACATTCCCAAACAAACCATGCCAAAAATCTAAATTCGCAGTTAATTTACTCATCCTCATACTCTAGGATGTCCACACTTATCTCATTATATGATTGAAAGTTCAAGAAGCTCACAAATGTTTGTCTAAGCTGTGAATAAAACTTAATAATGCTTTAAATGTAATTGTATTCAGTTATTTATATTATTATATTAACTAATCTTCCACAGATCAATCATTTTCATAAAAGTTTGATGTATGGTTATGCACTATTAATTAATGCAGTATTAATTTTGTTTTGCCCTTATGTGTTTTGTTTTTTTTACTCTCAAAGTACTGGCAACCACTGGCTTTCATTTTATAAATCCTTAAAGAGACAGTTCACCCCAAAATGAAAATTCTGTCTTCATTTACTCATTCTCCACTTGTTCTAAACCTGTTTGGGTTTTTTTTCTTTCTGTTAAACAGAAAGGAAGATATACTGAAGAATGTTGTAAAAAAACAATCATTGACTTCTATAGTATTTTTTGTTTCTCATATGTAAATCAATTTCAGAATATATTATTTTGTTTTCAACAAAAGAAATACATTTTTAACAGTTTAGAACCACTTGAGGGTAAGGAAATGGTGAGCAATTTTTAAGTTTTGGGTGAACTATCCCTTTAAGGACTATGGTTAAAAAAAAAATTTAAGTTCTACTAAATGAAAAAAATGTTAGCCTGATGGTGAGTAAATTAACACCAAATTTTCTCATTTTTGGGTGAACTATTACTTTAAATCATATTGCTCTTTATCCATCCAAAGTCCAGCTCCATAGAGACCACGGCTTATAAACTAGTCAAAATTTATAGAAAAATCCTACTTACATCACAGAATCCAATGCCCGTATTACATAATAAGCAGATAGCCTTCCCCTCTCTTCACCTCCCAAAGTATTCATATATCTGTCATTAAAACGGAACATTTAGCTAATGACTTCCAGACTGACACTCTGTGAGCTAACAATGAGGGAATGCTAGAGCAAGTCCATAGAGTTCCTACTTTATCTCAGCCATTTTACGTCTAAAGCCCCAGGAATCCTTTTTTTATTGTTATAATATATTTCTTTGTTTCTCTCACTTTGTTACCAATTTATTTTTTATGTTCCTTTCCGCATGAGCAGTTTACACAGTTTCCAATCTTGTAAAAGTCAGAAACGGGTATGCACGTGTGATTTCATTTTTTTGGGTGATGTGAAGTGAAAGAGGGACCAAATGTCCTTAGATACGAAAGTCAAATTCTCCTGAATGGCTCTATTTTGTTCTGAATCAATAAACTTGGTTGTTGTTTTTGTTTATGAAGAAAAAAGTTGTCTTTCCCCTTTACTACTCACTTTTAAGTTCACTGAAATTTTTTTATTTTTTTTTTGCTAGATTGTTCAAACTACTTGTTTAAAATGAGCTGAAACAACACAATTATTGAGATTTGTTGGGACAACTTAAATGTTTTATGTTCAATCTACTTAAATTTGTTAGTTAACTTAATCAATTTGTGTTGGGACATTTTCAAGGAAACATTTTTTACAGTGTTACAAATAATGTCTTGCCATATTTTGTTATTTTAAACAGTAAGGAGACTAATGCATTTTTGAGAAACAGTAGTATGTTATGCATCATTATAAAATATTGAGATGTCCAGTAAACAAATCTTTTCCATGGACTGTTTCCTGTTTATAATATAAAGCACTGACTTATTTTTAGTCCCCTGACAGGCAACATCTATAAATCAGGCTTGTGGGTAATATTTCTTTGTCAGGAAGAGAGAGATGATGTCATTGGATCAGTCAGTAAGATAAATCTGGTTTCCCTGCTAAAGTGGAAAAGTGTGGCCTGTGGCGGTTCATTTATATTTAGACGTTTCTAAATTCTGCAGATTTGACCAGCAAGGAGTCTTTAAAAACGCTGGTGTGGTTAAGAAACCCTGTCCTAAATTAACCATAAATATCAAAGGAAATATCACTTGATCACTCAAATGATTTTCTCTGGACATGTATTGCACTCTAAAAATATAAATGTGCAATTATTAGCTAAAGAGGGACATTGATATCTGAGCTAGCCCTTAAAAATAATTTACTCTATCTGCAGTACTTAAACGGCTAAAACCAGAAACCATTCCTACACTGTAAAATGCTGTAAAATTTACAAGTGCACAGTAAATTGTAATTGTTAATTTACTGTGCACTTGTAAATTTTACAGCATTTTACAGTGTACATTATTTAAAAATATGTAAGTCACTGAAATGAGTTCCTAGATTGGATCATTTTCTTTTATTCTTAAATTAACTCTATTTTAGCCAATATCTATTTATGAGCTACATAGCCTGTAAACATACTGGATTGGCAGTCTCTAGGTTGCTATTTAAAAGTAAAGAAGCAAATGTAGACTTACAGGAATCATATTAAACTATATTATAAAACATATAACTCTGAGGTGTCCATGAAGGTGTCTGTTAAGTATCAAGCTCAAAACACTTCGCAGATCATTTATTGAATGTATGCTGTACATGTCCGTTTCAAAAACAATTTAGTTTTACTGTGTGTTTTTTTTTAATTAAATTACATTTTTCCATCCCTTACCAAAAGAGGGCTGTGCCAATACAGCTCATGCCTTGATTGCGCCGACAACAACAAACAAAATGGCTGCATGTATTTTAAAGTCTTATCAGTTTCAATTAATCTATGAAAAAGCATCTCTTGGACATGACGACAACATACAACTCAAAACCGCTTGATTTTGAAAATTATTTCAGGTTATCATGACGTGTACTCAGGACTACAATTCAGATATTTGAGCGAGTTTAGAAACAGTGATTACATTTAAAGTGTAAAAAGCATTATAGCTTTAATATACACTTAAAAATAAAGGCTCTTTATTGGCATTAATGGTTCGACAAAGACCCTTTAACCATCTTTGGCACCTTTTCATTACACAAAAGATTCTGAGTAAAAAAAATTATGAGAAATTGTTCTTTAAAGGTATCTTTGGGGAACCTAAATCTGTGACATCCACATGAAGACCCTGTTTTAGATCTTCCCGGCACCTTTATTTTTAAGAATGTACAGTGAAGTCCAAATCTGCACTCAAGCATCACAATTTGAGTAAAAAAAAAAAGATTTACTTAAAAAAAGATTTACACAACATTTTGCAGAAAAACAAACAAACAAAAAAAAATCGCATAATCAATGTTACAATTTGATTTTATGATTAATGACAGAATTGTGAATTTTGGCTGTTTATTACAATAAGATTTGGGAATTTTGTTTATCTGGTTTTAGACTTTTGGACCGCATAACAACTGAGACAGCAGAGGAAATGGATAAACAGCAGGAGAGGCAGTCGCTCCACTTTTCAAAGGTACTCAGAACAGCAGCGAGACTGACAGGCGAACTGGTACATTGTATTACCCCTTGTTTTGCTTATTTTACCTCCTAACCGTGTGCATGCATTCCTGGCCTTACCCTTGGGCTCCTAAAATAGTTTCTCAAAAGTGGTTCAGTGGTTCACTTGCTCCTGGCTGTTTACTAGACTTGTGTCTGAGTTTTGAGGAATCTGTAATGGGTATCTGTATCTCAGTAATACACGAGGCGTATTGTGTGTGTGCGTGTAGTGACTCACTTCACTTCAACTATTGATGAAGTCAGATATTTTTTTTTCTTTGTCAGAAATGTAGCCAGACATTTCTTCATGATAAGATCAGATTTCTGATGGTAGATGGGGTCAGTAGAAGTCATTGCTTTATCCCAGGGTTTCATTTGTCAAAGTCCTCATGGAGGAATTTGAACCTGATGACCTTCAGCCAAACCTTTGATCCCTCCAGACACACTTGATGACTGATTTAATTCATATGAAATAAAACATAGGATTTTTTTCATAAACGATACAATACTCAACTGTCCTTTTACTGACCCAAACCTAAGAATATACCCATGGAGATTTTTTAGAGATTCCATGAAATATGTCCCTCTTGTACATGAAACATGTCTAAACAGAAACAAAAACGTTGCAAGATCGTTTACCCAGTATCTTTGACCTTGTGGCAAATTTGGGCAGCCAGAAGGATAACACTGAGCTGCTCACATATACAACTTGCTCTTTTCGCATGCTTTCTAGGGCCAGGCAAACACTGCGTGATTTATGTGAGAAAATGAAAATACTTTGTAATAATTATTTATTATTTTCTTAAATAATATAATTTTGTAAGACCTTTTAATTTTAACTGTCTCCTCACAGCAAGAAGGTCACTGGTTCGAGTCCCGGCTGAGCCAGTTGGCATTTTTGTGTGGAGTTTGCATGTTCTCACCGTGTTGGCGTGGTTTCCTCTGGGTGGTCTGGTTTCCCCCACAGTCCAAGTGCGTATGTGAATGCGAGAGTGTATGGGTGTTTCCCAGTGCTGGGTTGCGGCTGGAAGGGCATCCGCTGTGTAAAACATGTGTCTGAATATTTGGCGGTTCATTTCGCTGTGGCGACCCCTGATAAATAAGGGACTAAGCCGAATGAAAATGAATGAATGAATAATTATAACTTAGATTATACTTACTTTACAAAACACAAGCCAATAAAACAACCTCACTTTATTGACAATGAACAAGTTGATATTATAGCAAGCAGCAGGAATAATTACTACATAGACTGCATAGCTCTGCTGCTCTTGCACTTTGTTCTATGCAGCAATACACCTTTGCCACTGCACAGTGCATAGCACAACGAAATGAATGGTTTTCATAATGCAGTGCTTTCCGCATCTTGTGTGAAAGTCGCTTTACTCTGTGCAGTGACCAAAGATGGAGGAAGAGCGAAACATGCACACTGAACATTGCTGGTTTCTAACCTTTTTTCAGCTCATAATTTCGGCCATTTTTCTCTTTAGGACAAAATACGAAAATGCCATTTTAGGCCGATAATTTCCAGCTGCCAAATATTTGGCGCATTCCTTCTACACTGAAAAAAATTGGATTTACTAAATCTTTTTAAGTTAAGTGGTTGTAAACAATTTATTTGGGCTGAATTTAAACAAACAAATTAAGTTGACCATTACTAAATGTAATTTGTTTAAATTCAACAAATAAATTGTTTGCAACAATTTTGCAGACATCATTTTTTTCAGTGTACTATTCTACTATTGAAGTCAACGGTGACCATCAACTTTACAGTTACCAACATTTTACAAAACAACTTCTTTGATTTCAAAGGAAGAAAGAAACTCATACAACATTGTTTTGTTCCACAAAAATATAACAATCTGTATAAACACTATCTTTTTGCTAATTGATTGGCATGTTCATACTGTAAGCTTTTCAGAAAACATAGTGTCAATTACTTAAGAGGCTTCCATGTGTGACCGTGATGAGAAAAGAAAAATATCCACTTATTAATGGCTGTACCACGTTAACACTCCATTTCTTGAGGTCTTTAAAACTGTCAAAAGGGGAAAAGCAGGTGAAAATTTGGTTTACCAGGTTTTAACAGCTGATCACACAGAAAAAGGTTCCTGCACTGAGATCCGGTTGAATCAAGCTCCATCTTCAAATCCAGATGTGAATTCAGCCTCACGGAGAGGTAGAGGAACATTCCTGCGGAGAAGCACTGGAGATGGTGAGTCATGACTTTCACAGCCTGACGCACCCAAATGACTAGCCACCATATAGGCACGTTCAGAGAGTGGAAAACGGCTGTGTAGACCGAGAGAGAAATGATTTTCAATATGCTCTTAATCCTCCTGTCAGAGGTTATTGGTACAACAGATCATACATTTAAACGTGCATTGAATGATTGATAGCATCAGTTCTAAACATATAGCTCAAGGGGTAGATAAATAGACACAAGCAATGGAGCTTTAATATTCCATTCACTCTTTAGAGGCCTTTTGCTCTGGCCTCTACCTTAAGTATATGTCTGCTCAGGCCAAACATGAGATCAGTCTCTATTGCACATAATCAGCACCAGCTTCCTGTGGTGATACCCAAGTCTCGGCATATTTTGAGTGACAGCTCTCCCTCCAGGGCTCTACCACAAATAAAGGAAATCAGAGGCCCAGCTCCACGGTTTGTTCCGCAAATGTGCCCCTTTAGCACACTTAGCCAGAAAGCTGTGAACGCTACACTGAGAGACAGAACTAAATCACTACCAGGAATCTTATTATCTAATGGAATATCATAACGTTAGGTTTTCTCCAACAAGTCAATCTCTTTAAACCAAACAAAAGGCTTCAAATTGAGCAGGAAATCTGCTGGGCTCTGTGGAATGGATTTAAATATAATCTGTTAAATGGGGCTGAAACGGTTTTGGTAGCTGAAAGCAAAGTCAAATTAGATTGAGTTTACGCTATAACGCTCATCGTAAATTGTTACATTTATTTTGTGATAGTGCAGATATAAGCGTTGCTCTAAGGCCAAAATGTTTCTCCAATATTTAGCCTCTCAAGTACATAGGAAAGTGTGAAAAAATCTTGTAATCTTGGAAGAAAATGTAACATGTAATACAAGATTGAAAAAAATATTAATGCTCATCAATTAATGATTGCGAATCAAGATAAAATATGTTAAAATGTTGTGTATTGTGGACCATTAGAGATGGTTACAACTTATTTCTCTGATTGGTTTTTGCACAAAAGTTTTCATATTGCTGTTCTTATTACTACCAAGACTGGGGTACCATTTATTTGCTGTTTTGTGAATATGTTCAGTGAAAAGGCAATGTATGTCACACAATGTAGAGCATTTTAACTGGAAGGTCATCTATGTTTTGACTTATTTTTAGTAGTTTAGACAAAAATGTTTTTGTGTTGTTGTTGTGTAAATTGCATCTTTAATAATACACAATGCAACACAAAAATTCCCCCTAATGTGTCAGTATCAGGGCTAAAATTATGCAGTTTGTACCCAAGATAAATATTGACTTAAATAAATGTGCTTATTCAACTTACTTATTTATGAGTGTTGCAGAGTGTCACATTTCTGTGCTTTTCAAAGTAGACCTATGCTCAACGTAGGTAGACCTCCAGGCTTATCAAGTGACATCGCACTATACCTGCATTTTTTAATTCAATATATTACATGCTACAGTAACAGTGCTTTACGGAACCCAACACTATTCAATGTATCTAATAAATGAACTGTGGTGAATTCTGTCAGCTTCACATATTCAGAAACCTGCAGAACATGTGTGGACAGTTGTGTCTTATGGAGGTGATGCAGCCCACGGGATGCACCTGTCAAGATAATGAAAAACGGCTTTTCAGACTTCTCCAGGACGCCTTGTGTCTAGACCGTCTCCTTTGCATTCCTAATTGGAACATGGCTGGGACCTTCTGTTCTGTCTTGTGGACTGTGTTTCAGAGCTGACATAAACCATCAATACTTTTGCAGTTCAGGATCCCATTGAAGCCAGCTGAATCGGCTTCTAAAGTTGCAAGAATTTGCTCTTCATTACTTTTTCTCAAACTTGGCTGTTTTAGTAATTCATAAGCCCAAAGCATCTGAATTTATGAAGTGATTAATAGAAAAACATAGTGCCAGACTTATCAAATGTTCAGCAATCTAGAGCCATTTGGGTACTGTTAGCGTGCACAAATTGTTACTAACAGATTTACAAGCTTAGAAATACTTTAAGCTTGCATATTTACAAATAAGCAGGGCCCTGAAGGTCACAGGCTCATTAGCCTACGATGAAAGGTCCAAATATCAACAACAAGACATTGCCAGTATCTGATGGAGTCTATACTTGTATGAAAAGTTCACTCTTGGGGTCAAACTGCACATGTAATCTGGGTTAAAACTAACGCACATAATAAATCTGTATTGGTGAGAATATTGTTTTATGAGTGATAGATGGAAAACTTGTATTTAAGAGCGGCAAAGCCAAGTCTTAATCTGCAAGTCTAGTTCTTACCGTTCTTACAGAGATTCTCAGACAATGTAGGTCTGAACCATGAAGAATGAAAAATGTACGACCTACCAGCTTTTCCTTTCATCTCTGATGCTGTAAATGTCCAAGAGGAGAATCCTGGAATGGTGTGCACCTGTAAAAAAAAAAAAAAAAAAAAAGGAAAATTGGAGAAAAAATGGAAAAAAAAGGGTGTTGCATGTTACTATCTGGACAAGATACTTTGTTCTCAGTCTCTTTTTATGTAATCATCCAGATGTTTGTTCAAAAGGAAGACCTGGCAAAGAAACGTAACTGCAGCTTTATAAAAACATTTCCATTTTCCAATCAGTTTGATGTGCTTTGACTTTTTAATCATCTCATTGGTTACCCTGGCTCCAGTTCCACATCTTTTCAACATCATCTTGACTGGTTAATCAGTTTTGTTGCTCTAGTAATCAAACACTAAATCAGGGACTCTGACCTGAACATATTTCTCCCAAAACCTTACATCATCCACTTGTAATAGCTGGTTTTGCAATTACAATCTTCATCATTTAATGAAAAATGACTTTTACTATTCTATCTCTATTACCAAACTATACAACACCTGAAAATCTATTGTAGATGCTACACGTTTTCATTTTGAGATTTGTTAAACTTTATACCTAATAGTACCTTTTTTTGTTTGTGAATTTTAAGAATTAACTTTAAAATGCTAAAAACAAAACATATATTTACTCTAATACTTACTCTCTCTTTAAACCTGTTTGAATCCATTTCCTATTTTTGTTGAACACAATAGAAAATTTTTAAGAATATTGGAACCCGGTTGCCTTTGATATCCATTTTCCCCCCTTCAACAGTATGGATGCCAATGGTTACCAATTTACAACTTTTCAAAATCTCTTCTTTTGTATTTAACAGAAAAAAATAAAAGCATGAAGGTTTGGAAACACTGGTTACTAAATGGTGAGGAAAAATAAACATTTTTGGGAGAACTATCACTTTAAGTGGCAATTCTATGATGAAAAAGGTATTCTGAATGATAAAAAGGGAAATAATCATTATTATATTAAAATATCTTCTAAATTACATTTGAAAAAAGAGAATGATTCAGTGTAAAACAATCCTCAGTAGCTGATAATGCTGCTAGAGCTGGCACTGACATCTGTTTGGATTCTAGAAAGGGTTTATGCTGGATAAACATTTATTTAGCTTGGCTTGCTTTTAAATTGAGCTTCCACACCAATGGGGGACGACAGCCATGTCGGCACGTTCGCACACTGCAGGCAGTCCCTTTATGATCACAAATTCTCCAGCTCTCAGGGGCCAAATCATCAACATTTTTGCAAGGTATTTCAGAGCAAAGTTCAAGTAAATTCCCTCTCTTTTAGATACTGAAAAACAGTATCATTTTCAAGAATGTTTCTACACATTAAACAAAACTCAGTGAACTCAAAATGATACAAGCTTTGAGTTGTTAAAAAGGAGGATGTTTCAAGTCTCTTATCATGCAGTTTTAAGTACAGAACACTCTACAGCGGGACACAAGGATGGATTTTTTTCTAGCTGTCTGACAGGCGGACAGGTTTAAGAGGCACGATGGAGATGCTTGTCGAGCGGCTGCAACTTTGCCCCAGATCCAGTGACTCAGGAAAAGCCCTGGAGAAAACTCCCAAGGCTGTGGTGAGGTCCACCAGCAGAATATGATTACTTTAACATGCTGGGAGTCCAACCCCCTCTTGAAAAGCACTTTGTCCAGTACAGGAGAGGAAACAAGACAGCAAAGCTCAGGCATTGGTGACTCAGGAAAAACAACTTATTTCTTCTGCCCCACTTGCCTCGTTTTTGGTTTGATTCCTTTTGGGATGAAAACTTGATTCCTTGTAGTACGAAGCATTATCTGTCTCTTATTGTTTATTTTAACATATCCAGTGATCTTGTTCTTACTGACAATAAGTTGCGTTTTTATCATTTTTATTTTTTCCAGCTCTCATTTGAAAGAAAATAATCCTGCTATTCAATCACATATAGACTTCATATTTATAATTTCAGTTTGTGAACATGTATGGGCCAAAAGTTAATATACCTGCTTTGAAATTTCCACTTATAAGATTTTTAAATGTGGAATGTAAATATCTATATTACTCCTCCATTCTGAGATTCTTCATTTATTATTTTGTACCTTAAAATATACAGCACAGTGAAGTTCCAGATCATCCAGATGATCAACATCCAGAACAGCCATACTCTCAATAAAAGCATGCTTCAATAATAAAAAATATAATAATAATAAAAAATAAAAGTTATGTTGGGGTGGCACGGTGTCTCAGTGGTTAGCCTCACAGTAAGGACGTTGGTTCGAGTCCCGGCTGGACCAGTTGGCATTTCTGTGTGGAGTTTGCATGTTCTCCCTGTGTTCACATGCGTTTCCTTCGGGTGCTCCGGTTTCCCCCACAGTCCAAAGACATGTGCTATAAGTAAATTGAATAAACTAAATTCAGTTGTGGCTGGAAGGACATCCGCTCCATAAAACATACGCCGGAATAGTTGGCGGATCATTCCGCTGTGGCAACCTCTGAAATAGAGATTAAGCAGAAGGAAAATGAATGAATAATAGTTATGTTGTTCATTATCATTATTCATCATTATCATTATAGGAGTTATATACCTGTGAAGCTGGCTTATTTGCTCTCAGGAATCACTGGGAAAGATTTTTAAATGACCAAATAATAATAATAATAGCATAACCCACTTTAGGATGGACAACCTGACTGGAAAACTTAAAATATAAATGACTGATAATTTTTTTTGCCAGTTTAGACCCTGATAAATTAATAAAGTGGCAAAAAAGTCAGAGCGCATATACTGCTCACCAACTTTATACAGCTTTTTTAAACACACAACTGAATGGAATACACATCTGCAAGACATTACTGTCAGATATAAACAATAGGAAATGTTATCTTTCAAATGTCGGTCTTTGAGTGTGGGAGCTTAACACAATAAATAAAAAACCATTAGAGGTCCTTTCCGTTCTCCAGGACCTTTGGGTCGGATCATCACACAGGATTGCTACTTATTCTGAACCTGTGAGGTCATCTCAAAAGACTGTGTTCATCTCCATCCAAACAGCACAGGAGACAGGCCTTGAGATATTATTAAAATCAAAGCCCTCGGTGGAAGCGGAGAGTTCCAGGAGCAGCCGTGGAAAGTTCCAACATTCCCTTTAAAGTCTACCTTGCTTTTCTTCAATCATAATCTGATTAGTTGTCAAAGAAAAGTGCCAAGAAATCTAAATGGTACATTAATAACATCATCTTCAGGTCATATTTCATCAAAAAAAAATTCCACCTGCCAGCAACAGATCAATTTCATCTTTTGGGTGGACTACCGTCATATTTTGGTGAAATGGAAAAAATGTTGACAGACAAGCTAAACCTGGTTTGTTGTGTCTCAACTGTGTTCTCTCAAAGGGAAGGATAAATCCCGACGACTGGATGATTTGAATATTAGGAAGCTGGAGGAAAAATACAAGATGTCCCCATCCTGTTCTGCACCTGTGGAAGTGAGAGCGATGCGTCATGTTTTCCAGACAGAAATAAATTCATTTCTCTTTAGCCGACTTCAGATGCTACTTGCCAGAGGAACACACATGCACGTAATCACTCACACACTGTTCTGAAGCATTTAAGATGGTATAAACCAAATAAACTGCAGGCCATGTTTAGACTAGACGCTCATTTGCTTGAATCTGGAGGATAAATAAATAAATAAAACAATCCTATGATGACCCAAACATGTGTTAAATACGCTATATCAATATGTAAGCATTCTGGTATGCCAGACTGGAATTACAGCTTTTACTTAAAGAGAAATCAATCTGTTAAGGGAGATGAACGAAATCAACATTTACTGGCATCAGCACTTTGAGTCTGATTCTGCTGGGCCTCTGGAATCATCCAGAGCTGTCATTAACGTTGTTGCTGCCATAAAATTTTCTCTGCGATCTTCCCTGCTTTCTCCCGGGCCACTGTCTCCCTGTTTGCACACAGGAAGATATATAGCTATTTGTTTTGTCCAACTTTATAAGATGAAAACAGCTACATCTCTATCAATCACCGCTGCTGCTGTGGAAGAATCCAGACGAGTTGGGTTTTTTCTTCTGGACTTTGGGGAGAAGATAAATTTTCCATATGATATTTGAATAAAGAAAAAGGGAGGGCAAAGAAACGAAGGATACTGGATTGTGAGAGAAAAGGACGAGGAATCATCTGCGGTCTTCAGATGAAACCAGATGTTGAGACGTTTTCCTAGCACACAAAAGCATCACCAGGATCACCACAGGTGTTTTCCATTTTGGCTCTGCTGAATACAGCGTCATCCTGGAGTTGACACTGGGATAACATATCACAGACAGGGTCAAACATCTGTCATTGCAAGCTCTGACACCACAGAAGGAGTGAATTGCACTAATAAGGTTAATAGGTTAATGTGAGAAAAACAATGAAGTGAGATTTATTTGCAGTGGCTGTAAACACACCAAAGCAGCCTTTTTTTTACTTTCTCAGTTCTGTCCACACGGTTTGCTTTTGTCCTGTCAAATGACTATTTCAGACATTCCGGAATATCCATCCAGGGCAGCAGTAGCTGTGAACATCTGTGGTCAGGAAACTCTCTACAACACAGCTCTTTTGAAAGCCCTGAAATGGAAATAGTGTGCAATAATGATTTTCCTCTAGAGCAATTGTGTTGTGAAATATGAAGACAACTGAACTAGAATTGATCCAAAAAGAGTTCCCTTGATAAGTTCAAATTAGCTTGTCAGTGTCTTGTGGAACTCTCTAGTCTCTGTGGAAATCTTCTGGGGAGTTCGTCTTTCTTGGTTTGGCAGTTTGTACAAACAGTAAGATCTAGCCATAAGTGTATATATAATTATCAAAGTCCTAAGAATTTTATTGTTTATTTTTCTTTTTTTTTTAATGGAAGACTGTGATGGACTTTATTGGATTTTTAAATACTAGGGGTGTCAAAATTAATTGTTTCTTCGGTGCACTGCGATGCAGATGTGGACAATTCGGTATCGGTTCAGTAATAGAGCCTAACCAGTTATTACGTATTGACGTAATTTATGTCGTGCTAGAATACTATGACAAGGGAGGCGAGCGCGAGTAAATAAAATGCAGAAACTGTGCACAATTCACTGTGTGCGTTTGCTGGAAACAGTGGACAGTCTTTCACTGACACTGAAGTTACAGCAGAAGCCCCAATTTCACTGCTGTGGAGAAAATGAAAGTAAACTCTATTTCTCTCTCTCTCTCTCTCTCTCTCTCTCTCTCTCTCTCTCTCTCACTGTGGCCCCTTTGACCTGCTGGCGTGATGTTTTCTCTCCTCTCAGTTGTTATAGCGATACTTGCGGATCCAGACACGAGCGTGTCTGCAGAGCGAGTTTTCTCCAACAAGTCATCATGGATCAGCTGTGATCGCTGCTGCCGTTTATCAGTGTCACTCATCGGTGAACATCACCAGAGCGTTAGAGCCAATCGCAGCGCTTTCTGTTGAGCGCATGACCAACCATAGGCGTTTAACAACTCGCTCAACAATGCTCAAAAAGCAAGTGGGTTAATATTTACGTTTGTTTATTTGCTGTATATGCTCATGTTGTTCTGTGCATGTACTTGAGTTTTGTTTGATACATTCAAAAAGTGTTTTCTTTGAGCAGGTCAAATTAAAGGTACAGTTCATATATCTGACTGCTTGTATTAAAGGACAAGATTGTATTACAAATACATATAAAATGTATTAAAAAAATTATACATTTTAATACAAGAATTCTTGTGCTGTGAAGTAAAATATAAAATTCTGTATGGAAAGCATCGTCAATGCACCGTGATGCACTGAGATATCGAATTGAACCGAATCGTAACCGAACCAAACCGTGAGACCAGTGTAGGTTCACACCTCTATTAAATACATACATTTGTCCATATAATAGATATGGACAACATTAATATGCCACCTGTGAGTGCCATCTGGTATCTTTTTTTTTTTTTGGCATGGCGCCTAAACAGTAAATCTGATGTGAGCCTTAATTTTTTGATATCAAATTAAATTTTGTTACATAACCTATTACAGTCCAAACTTGGACAAATATAAAAACAGTACATTTACTTTATAACAGAGATAAGCTTTTTTATCTTAAATTATTATTTTTTTGTTACAAAACATTCACAATTTACAACTTTTTAAGTTTGGACAGTGCATTTTTACAGTTAAGGGTTGTTGGTTAGGATTTAGTGTCACACAAAGCTACCTGCTTGAGCATTTACTAAAATTATACAGCAATGGTCATTGGTCAGTTCGATAATGTTAAATTCACAAACGCAGACTGCATCACACACACACTAGACTAGACTTTAAATTGGATCATAAATATTTATTGTAATTACAAAACATTGTTTACATATATTTTAGATATAGGCCTATTATTTATTACCATTGGGCATGTTTTTATGTATATAAAAGCAAACATTTTATTTCTGACCAGATTAACAGTACAAACAGAAGTTCACAGTCCAACATTTCCTGTTTGTTTTTTTTCTTTGTAACGTTAATTCATGATCGTTGCCTCAAATTTACTTAAAACTTGTCTCGAGATGTATTTTTGATCGTGGCTTCCAAACACGCTCAAATGAATGGGTGTAAATAACTCCCACCTGTCATCATCGTCTTCTTCAAAATGAATGTCACGGCAATGGGACATCTTGATCAGCTTCAGCTGGCGGTGTCATCTAATGTTCCCATTTCACCGTTTCAAAGATGGCGGCGCTGTTGACGGAGAATATAGAATCCCTGAAAATAGGTCCAAATCAAACACACACACACGCTGCAAAAAATATTTTTACAGATTATTTTGCTTGTTTTAAGGAGAAACTCACTTAATTTTGATTTGTTTTTTTCCCTTCTAAAACAATACAAAAAATGCATGTTTAGAAAACATGTTTAGGTTTCTGATTTATATTTGTAAAAGAAACAAAACAAAACATAGTGAGATTTTTTTTTTGCTGTGCACACACACACAAACTCAGGTTTCTGTGAATTGTGTGGTCGCTCCATAGCCTATTCATATACTGACCAAACATTTTCTCCTAACCCAGCCTAAACCTGCAGACCACCGGCTATAGCTGTCTTTGTAATGGGCATGGTTTTGACAATGTAGCATTAACCAGTACCACACATACTGTAGTTAACCTAATGGTGGAGAAAGAATTTTTGCATAGTTGTTTACATAGTATTAGTGAATATATGAATATATATATATATATATATATATATATATATATATATATATATAT
>CAIGQV010017602.1:10061533-10110551 GCA_903798115.1 Danio jaintianensis | reverse complement strand
ATATATATATATATATATATATATATATATATATATATATATATATGCCATGTCATTTCTATAATTATAATTAATAAAAGGTTCATTTTCATAAGGATAGTGTTACCATGAAACACAACGTGGAGGACATGAACTGCTCAGAATAGAATATCATGTGTTGCCATCTTGAAACTATGGCATAAACGCAGTATAAGGGCTAATGACTCCAAGAAAAGATTATGTTACATTACACAGGAACACAAAAGACGTAAAACTCATGAGCACTTGCTTCCATAGTCAAATTTATTACCAGGGTAAAAGAAAATGACCTACATATGCTTCAGGACTTTCAACCCTGGGTATATCAAAGCGTTTGATTTGGCTTGGCTCATCCACACTCTGAAGGGGATCACATCAGTCCACAATCTGCGTTTGCAATTATCCTTGTACCATGCATGGTTAAGGTGCTGGCATACTAGTCCTGGCTCGGGACAAACTCTCGGTATCAGTAATGAATAAAACAGAGACCACAGAGACTCTCAGTGAGCCGAATGAAGAATTATTACAGCTGAACTCGAATCGGAGGCCGAGTTCAATTTACAGAAATACAAATCCCCTGACTGACAGACTGCATGCGCATTGCATGACATATGCTAAACAGTCATCCTGCATACTTTTATTCTGCTCCAGGAGAACATTTGCAATTCAAATCACCGAATTATCATGTGAAGCATTGTAAGACAATCAATCAAACAGGCATTTGCACATCAAAAAACATTGCTTGGGGATATTTTTAAGAAGTCAATCCCACAATTCTCTGTCAGTCTTCTCAATCTCCTTCCGTTACTCTGCATGAAGTTGCTTGATCTACCCACAGTCCCATTGGTTATCTGGAAATAATCAGACAGAAGAAAACAACGCTCTCATATTGAACATCGAGTCATCCTTAAATGGCAACAGGCAAACAGAGCGAAACAGGAAATATCCCGATTTTAGACTTCTCAGATCAGATTTCCTGTCTGAGTAATGCATCGTGGGTAGTCCCGCAGTAACACAGCGGCCTCGCGATGTCAATTTATGGTGTGCAGCCCTTGGGGAAATTTGAGAGAGCTGTCAAAACACTTGAAAGCTTGTTAAGGATCAAAGGTCATTATAGTTTTAAAGCTATCAGAAAAACATTCACGTTTAATCAAAGGGTTAAAGCCATAAAAGTAGCAAATTGTCTGTGATAATTTAGAATTTTCATAACTCTTTTCTTTGAGCACAGTAGACCATGCAAGCGATCTAGTCCTGCCATGTAAAGTTCACTTTCTAAATATACACTTTACAGATAAACATATGTCTGTGTTTAAAGAACTCCTCAGAATAAGCCCTCATTGAAAGCAAGGGTGAGCCGGCTAATTGGCATTCTGCAGTTGTGTGTAATAGCAGGGTGAGTTTGGGGCATTGACCACAGCTCTGGTTCAGAGGTATTAATCAACCAAGACTGAAAGGAAAAAAAAAGGTTTTATTAGCTGTAATAAAATATTTTTCAAACAAATAGCCAAGAGCCACATTCGTTCCGGAGTATCAGTTTCTGAAGCAAATGTACGTCAACACCAATTTTATCCCAAGAACATTTAAATGAACAGATAATGGGAGGAAATCATTTTTATGTACATGGTGTTAACATTAAATCTTTCATTAAGAAAAACTTCTTTTTTTTTTGCAATATGGTAATTGATACATCTAAAATGCAGCATTCATTCATTCATTTTCTTTTCGGCTTAGTCCCTTTATTAATCTGGGGTCGCCACAGCGGAATGAACCACCAATTTATCCAGCATATGTTTTACACAGCGGATGCCCCTCCAGCTGCAACCCATCACTGGGAAATGCAAACGAAAACAAAAACTGCACATTTTACATTTTGTAATTTTTTTGAAACCTTGAGCTAGTGTACATTATTTTTTGTTTATGTATTGCATATGTTGCCATATTAATGTGAATTGGCCTATAATATATGTTCAAATATATTTATATATACACAATACACTACCTGACAAAAGTCTTGTCGCCTATCCAAGTTTTATGAACAACAAATAATAACTTGACTTCTAGTTTATCATTTGGTATCAGAAGTGGCTAATATAAAAGGCAAAGGCCTCTAGATAATTTTAAATTATTTAATTAGGACAGTAAGGTCTGACTTTTCTTAGACAAAAGTCTTGTCACTTAACAGAAATAATGTACAGTATAGAATATAAAGTCATGGTGCAGTGGAAAAAGAATTAATATTATGTATGACTCCCATGAGCTTGGAGGACTGCATCCATACATCTCTACTCAAATAACTTATTAATAAAGTCATCTGGAATGGTAAAGAAAGCGTTCTTGCAGGACTCACAGAGTTCATCAAGATTCTTTGGATTCATCTTCAATGCCTCCTCCTCCATCTTATCCCAGACATGCTCAATAATGTTCATGTCTGGTGACTGGGCTGGCCAATCTTGGTGCACCTTGACCTTCTTTGCTTTCAGGAACTTTGATGTGGAGGCTGAAGTATGAGAAAAAGCACTATCCTGCTGAAGAATTTGCCCTCTTCTGTTGTTTGTAATGTAATGGGCAGCATAAATGTCTTGATACCTCAAGCTGTTGATGTTGCCATCCACTCAGCAGATCTCTCACACGCCCCCATACTGAATGTAACCCCAAACCATGATTTTTCCTTCACCAAACTTGACTGATTTCTGTGAGAATCTTGGGTCCATGCGGGTTCCAATAGGTCTTCTGTAGTATTTGTGATGATTGGGATGCAGTTCAACAGATGGTTCATCGGAAAAATCTACCTTCTGCTATTTTCCAAATGATCAACTAGAAGTCAAGTTATTATTTGTTGCTCTTACAACTGGGATTGACGACAAGACTCTTGTCTGGCAGTGTATGATGTTTTATCATATATTTTTTAAATAATTACAATTAGATGTTTTAAAGTTTACAGTAACATTTTACCAATATAAAAACATATGGATTTATATGTAAATCACATACACAGTACATCTACTGTATGTTATCATGTCTACTTCATAATATATGAATAAAATGTCAAATGTCTGAATATCAGGTTCTTATGAAAAAGTATTTAATTAAATATTTATATATATATAATTTTCCATTTCAATACCTTGACAACACTATATGTATGTTAAATCACGCTGTCGCTCCAAAATAGTCCAAATATGAACACATTTTGGAGTCTCTTTAAAAAGCACTTGAATTTATCAAAGACATATGGGGAATGCTGTGAGGTATTGAAGGATGATTGAACTGATGCAGTGTGTTGTGCTTGTCTTACTATCAGGCAACGGGAGTTCAGCTAAGGACACCGTTTCAGACTAATGAATATAATTCAGTCATCTGACAGAGTACCGTCCAAGGTGATTCTTCCGAGGAAACATGCAAGGTAGCGTGATACACAAACTGCCAGTTGCAAAAAAAATGTGCTGACACTGCAGTCCAAACCTAAAACCATTTTCCAGTGTCTGTTGACAGACTTCTCTGTAGATGTTTTTCCTTTTCATCTCCTCAGTCTCCAGAGCTTATCCCAGGGTTGGGAGAATTAACACCCAAATACTCATACATTGTGGTTTGCATTAATTTAAATCGCTCTCCTTTGCGCTTTTGGCTATTTTCCTTTTCCAGTCTGAAACGACATATGAAAGTTTAATTTAACGTGTATTTCAGGCTCTTTTGTTCTGCTCACCACAATTACGGTAAATATGGAAACATAATTCATTCTATCCTGCACAGGGAAAAACATTTTCCAGTTTAGATAAATTTGTCCAGGAAAGCAGATGACTTCTGCAGATGGAATTCTGAAGTGCTCCCAAAATAAACCTTAAACTCGGTGTCAGAACAAAAGTAAACCATTCACGACAGCAAAAGGTTTGCAGATGATCCGAAACACACTATATTGAGACTAAACATGAGAGTATTGTGCAAAAAGGAGTAATCAAATTACACTGGACGTGAAATATAGCACCATTTTCAGACAAGGTGCTCTGTATAACAAATCATCTGGTTACATGAGTTCATATTAATCTATTTGTGAGCTAATAATTGGCACAACGTTTTAATAAGAATACAAACTATGGCCAGTTTTTAACCTCAAACTATGATTTTACCTCAGAGGTCTGTTTTACTGCACTATGAGGACATCGTAAAAGCTAGCCGTTTAACAAAGGTTATGTCAAAAGCTGGAAACATAACAGTGAAAATTAATATATTAGAAACAATATTTATGGATATATATTTTTTGTCAAAATAACCTGTAAGCCAAGATCACATTAGGTTAAGCTTGTGCAATTGCAGTCATTAATGGTATATGGCTCTATTGAATGCTCAATTCTGATTGGTCAGTTGTACCATCCGATCCAATGCAATCACCATTAGCAATACTTGAGCAACATTTCATTGCCACAAAAAATCGAATCGAAAATCAGTGTTGCATTAACCAGATGGTGGATCTTCATGACCATCTTAAACCTGTTGTGAAATCTGTGTGAAATTCCAGATCAAATAGATTCAAACAATGGTGAACAATAAATGTGCATGCTACTTGTTCCAACTGCAGACTCACACGCTGATTCATATTCTCAAATTAAAATGACTTCACACGAGGACTTCTTTCATAATGTTGTCGTAGTGTTTGTCTTATTTGTAGGTATGTAGGTATGTTCCCCCCTTTAATTACAAAATAATTTCAAAACTTGAGTCCAGCTATTAGAAGCTGTGCAATGTAAATGTCACTCACCTGGTCTCAAGAGGCATGCTAGCGGCTAAAGTAAGAGACTTCTACGTCTTCAGTAATTCCTGCATGAAATAGTTCAAATCATGCTTGGACTGGGTTAAGTATAACCACTACTGGTGCTGTGACCTGTACATGAAATCAGGGATGTGAATGTAATAGCAGCTAGTTAGAAATGTGCAAGAGAGCTTCTCCTTCCTGGTCCTGTACAATAGAAATTGATGAGTTATTTGGCTTCCTTGATAGCGCACCTGTTTCCTGTACTGGAGACGCTGTTCTAAATCCTGCTTGGAGTGGGAAGAATAAAATCTGAGCTGGGTGGAAGTGAAGTTTGAGGAGAGAGTTTAGAGAAGGATAGTTGCTAGTTACTTTGAATTGCGCAAGTAATGTGGAGAGTATAACTAGAAGGGCTAAAATGGTGCCGTCACCCGTATTGGAGTAATTGTAATAGAGCCCAACTAAAAGCTGTGCATTTCCATGCCTCATGAGGTGCATCAAGGAGCAATAGTTACTAACACTAGAAGGGATCAAATGACCGTGTTCAAAATTGCATACTAGTTGAGTAGATACTACATTTGAGTTTGAAAGTTGCGTCACTTCACTAAATTCTCTTGCGTTGCCTCATGGAATAGTAAAGTGTCCACTGGCTATATATGTATATTAGGCAAGTATGCAATTTTTGATGCACCAACTGACATTAGTGTCCTTGTTAGAAGCACTGTAAAAAATTTTGGGTTCCACATAATTCCTACATGTTGTCTCAACACAAATTGTGAACTCAATCGTTTTTACAAATTTAAGTGGATTGAACATAATCACAATCAACATATTGTGTTGTTTCAACCCATTTTTAATAAGTAGTTTAAACAAGCAGCAAAAGTATTTTTTTTTGAGTGAGGGTTACATTGGTCCCACAAACCTGATCTGAGTAATGTTTGGGTTTGAATGTAAAACAATGAGAAAGAGCTGTGCTTGGTTGGAAATCTGCAATCAGCAGTCTGAGTACAACCAAAGACGTTAAACATAGTCACGTAATAAGCATTAAAAGGTATAGTCAGCATATCATTATTGCAACATAACCCCCTCAGTCCATTAGCCTTTACTTAATTAATGTTTGCTGGTGAAAGCTATGTGACTTTATGTAGACCCTTGTACATAGTAGCATTGAACACAGTATGGAAAAACTTACCAGTTTGAGATATCTGTTTTCCACGGCATTCTCTGCCAAGCCTAATGCTTCTTATTACCTCATGAGAGAATGCAATTCACCAAACCAAGCTATAACCGGACCCCAGGGGGACTCACAAATTTATTAAAGAAAGATGTGGTTTTTAGCCAAGAGAAATAACTCAGCAATTAGGTTCTTTTAGGGGGGGATTTTGGGAAATGACCCCAGCAGCTAATGTGGTAGAAATGAGTGGGATTACCTTGGATTGGTGCAATTGCATTACACCATTTACAGCGTTGCAAGAAATAATCTCTTTAATACAGTAACATTAACTAAAGATGAGGTGTATCAGCATATTCACAGTGAAAAATGACTGTAATTGATAAAGCTCTTATGACTTGTTTGTTTTTATGGCTCCAGGATGCCCATTTGCCTCTCTGCTGGATCCCACATTGCTTCAGTGAACCTACGCGTCACAAAATGGAAAGCTTGGGCATTGCGGTGAGGCAGGAGCGCAAACAGGCAGCCATCAAATTAGCTTTAAATGTCATGTCATGGAACCATGATGCAAAAGTGAAGTATTTTACACATTTTATTTGTGCACATGATTAACAGCCATTACAAAGGTTGGTTTTCCAATGGAACCGTGTCCAGTAAAAACTGGAAAACCTTAAAAAAAAAAAAAAAAGAAAACCTTACTCTGCTGGGAATCCCAGTGGCCTGTCATAGCAACCGTTCTCGTTCATCCTGTTCTCATTTTCACACTTAGGTCACCCTACCCTGGCACCGACATGCAAACTCCTGGCTCTTCCATGGGCTTATTTATTTTGTCCCTGTTGCCAAAGACCACAGAGAAAACGGGAGAGAAAGCGAGATAGAAGGAACGCGAGATCTGTAATGCATTACAAATGGCACATTAAGGAAGAGCCAACCTTGTAAACACTCAAAAGGAAGCGCTGATGGATCAAAAAGTATGTAAGTGGAGATACATCTTTTTCTCGTCCTTGACATCTCACATGACAATAATTGAGGGGATCTCAGCTGGTTTTGATCAAGGTTTTACCCAAAACAGTGTCAAAAATGTTGTCCTTAAAGCTCATTCGTTACAATTCTGTTTTTACTTACTCTCTTGATCGTGTTATGAACCTGTATGACTGTGGATCACAAAACAAGTTATTTTGAAGAAAAGGGTAATAGGAAAATTGTTTTGGATTTTAAATACCTCAAATGTTGTTGGCTTTAGGCATCGTTTACTTCACAAAACTATTTTTCCTCATTACAACTGAACACAAATGTGAATGTAGTTTAGGTCATTTATATTTCTCTTGTTTTATGGCTCTCTAGAATGAAAGCATATGGCACATGCTAAGCTGTTAGCATTAGCTTCATTTTAGCTTCATTTAATTTGAATAGATTAAACTATGATAGTAGATAACTATGAGTTCTTTGTAAAATATAGAATTTGCCATTAGCCTCTAATGGTAAAATATATTTTGACTAGATGAAAATGCTGAAGATCATGGGGCAGTTGTGGCCTAATGGTTAGAGAGTTGTATTTACGATCAAAAGGAAGCAGGTTCGAGTACTGTCAGGGATCATAGGTGGTGGGAGTTAATAACCAGCATTCTCACCACCCTCAATTTCACGGCTGAGGTGAGTCCCTTGAGCAAGCCACCAATATGGTAATACATGTTTAGTAGCACATTATAATTTACATTTAACCTTTTTCTTTTTCTTCACAACTCTATCAGAACAGACCCATGACCCATTTTTGGGTCGCAACCCACCAGTTACAAACCCCTTCTTAAATATCCCTGGTGTTGTGTTACGGTTCTGAGGCAGAGAGCATGTGTTCGTTTTTCCATCTACGGATCTAATTCTGACAGTTTGCGCTGCAGCACAGAAGACTCAGGAATTTCCGTATTTTCCATGTGGAAAGGCCGACTTATGAAAGCCAATACTCCAGTGGAATACAACTCATTAAGTTGGGCTTTTTTTATACAAGCCATGTGGCACTATTTAAACGGACAGGGTTCAATTCAAACTGGACAAAACCAACTGGCCACCGTGTCAAGTTTTATGTGTGTCCAGTCCACTGGTTCTCCTTTCGCTGACTGCTGTAAACGCACAGCGTCCAGTATTTTTTCAAAATGAGCTTGAAGGTACATTTGAAATTTACAACCTGTGTAAACTATCCTCAAAGGGCAGTGTTTCCTAAGATCATTGGCACATTAATGTACTTTGCAAAAGCAAACTAACAACACAGCCAAGAGGCTGATGCTGTTGGGTTGCAGTAGATATGTTCTGAATTTAGCAATTGATCTCCATCATGAAAGATCATAAAACTTCTGTTCAAACTAGCTCAGATCAAGGTTTCCACTTCAGAGAAAATACCAGAAATGTCAGAACACATTTGCCTCTGTGAACTGTTCAAGACAATGCCAGCCTTTTTCAATCAAGTCTACAAATTCACCATAAGAAGCCCAGAGAGATGCATAAAAGAACTTTGGGTGACAAGGGGGTTTGTGGGACTGAGGTTGGACACAAATTAAACAGAAGGGAGGAATGATGCCTGCTCAAACAGGCCATTTTACTGCCACTTTCACCACAAACCCCTGACTCAGAGCTGTTCTTGTCTCTAGGAAAATGGCGACATTACTCACAGCTTTCTTTAGAGATGTCAGGCTCTCAGTGGTGAGCTCTGCTTTTTCTTTAAATCCTTGACATGATATTCCCACTTGTGCATGCGTGCAAAAGGTTGAAAGATTGTCATTATGTGTTTATCCTATCAGCACTCTTGAAGAATCACCGTTAGAAAAAATATATTTAGAAAATCCAGCTGTTCTAATCCTATGAGATGTTCAGTATGAATATGATCAGTAACAGAGTTGGAAGCTAAAATAAACATGCATCGTGCATTAACCAGAAATGAGTTTCCATTCTATACTATACATATAAAAAGGTAGTGGAGCAAATAACCTGATTCCAAAACCTGATTCATCAGCCTTCGCGAATGTCCCTGTGGGCTCAGCATCACCAGTTCCTCACAACAGTTGTTCAGCACCTCTGCTTTAGGCATTATGGGTCAACACTTGCATTGGAAAAGCAAGAAAATAAATGTGATTTATTTCCTTAAACTGATTTTCATTATGGCTCAGCAATAGGCCCTGCTGAGCATTTCCTCCGAACTGCTGGGAAGAATGCTCTTATTTTACAGCTTTAACAGCCATCTATCTGTCTGTCTATTTATTTATTTATCTATTGGTTTCTCTGTCTTTTCATTCATACATCCATTTATTTATCCATCCATCCATTCATCTGTTCTGTCATTTGTGTTCTATCTATCTATCTATCTATCTATCTATCTATCTATCTATCTATCTATCTATCTATCTATCTATCTATCTATCTGTCTGTCTGTCTGTCTGTCCATCCATCTGTCTTTCCATCTATTTTTTCCTTCCCTCACAAAAGACCAAGTATATGCATTAAAACTGTCTGTGACTGCCCTCTAGTGTCTAATTGTGTTAAAAAGGATTGTGAGACGTTTTATAAAGGACATTTGGAAAGAAAACTTTTATTTTTATGTCATAATTCACACATTCACCTATACATCTTCATCTATTTTAACTCTGCTAGCAGAGTTCTGCTTTTTTATTTAAAGCACAACTTGATGAAAAAACAGTATTTCCAGTTATTCAAATAATAATCATCTATTTCAGAAGCCTAAGAGACAGCTGTCAAATCCACCACAAAAATCAAATGTTATAAATATTATAATCATATATTTTTTTTAAATGTATTGTTGCTTATCATATTTTCTGTAAATAAAAAAGGAGCAAATATTTTCCAATTCTTAAAATAATTATGAGGGCACTTTCACAAGCTCACCTTTATTTTTTACGTCCGCTGTCCATTTTTTGACATCATCTACTTTTGCATTGCCATCATTACAAATCACTTTTGTTATAATAAATATTATAATATGTTATATAATATAATAAAATAAAAACAACCATGCTCTTTGTGCTCCACTTACTTTAACCTTCATATTCACTTACTGTATATCTTTCATCTACATATCCCTCATTTATAAATCAATCTAACGTACAGTAGAACACCAGGATCTACATGATGCTCTTAAATGATTTTAAAAAACTAACGTAAGGTAGACAAATATGTCAGATTACATAGTTCCTGCCTTTGCATCAGCCTGCTCTGTGATGGCCCGGTTTTCGCTCATGTGTCTTGCGGTGGATTGATCAGCATGAGACTGGCTCATGATGGACTGTTTCTTGGTGGACTGGTTGGTGATAGACTGACTTGTGGTTGAATGGGAAGCAACAGACTGTGACGTGATGGATTTTGTGGTCTTGGCCTGTTTGAATGTGGTATGAATAGTCTTCTTTCTTTTGACGTGGAGAATCTCCATAGCATCAGGATTGACTCCTGGCTGCTGGGTCTCCATTGTGGTCTCCGACTGCTCTGTGGTGGACTCATGTTGATCCTGGAACTCCTGCTGTCTCTGGAGCATCTGAGACAAAGGAAAATCATGAAATGCATAATGTGGGGAGAGAGAATATAGAAGCAATTTGGTAATGTGGTAAAAATTAAATAATTTGAGAAATAGGACAATTTCTCCTAGTGTGCTGACTATTTAGAAGAGACATTGCTGACTTGAGGGCCTTAATATACCTCATTTTATATTTTACGTCACTTCATTTGAACTTCATTTTAGCCAAATTCTAAAGCAGCATGCCATGTGTTCTCAAAGAACATGGCAATCCCATAATCGTGTCAGTTCAGTGCAAATAAAAAGAATTAATTATGTTTATAATGAAAACAATTATCTATATTCTAAATAAATGTTATAGACAGGATTATCATTATTAACTATAACTATTAAAATGTTAAATCTATTACTAATATAAAAATAAAACAACAAAAACTGAACAAAATCTAAATAGCAATAGTGTAAAACTAATAAAAATGGCAAAATATGGAACTAAAATGAAAATTAATAACTTATAATAATAAGTTAATAAATAATAACAAATAAATAATAATAACAAATATTTAAAAAGCCAATTCAACAATTTTATAGTGTTAATAAAACTAAAAACTATAACAATGTATAAATAATCTACATAATCTATAGTAAATAATATGATATATACTGTGACTATACTGTATTTTTATCCATAAAGTGTATTGTACCAATTATACAACAATTTACCCAGTTATAGAACTTTCAACTCTTTTTTTAATGAATTCTACAGCATACTGTAGTATTTATAGTGAACTGATAAACTGTTATAAATATTGTATTATACTTTATTTTTTATTTCAGTTAACTGTGGTGTACTATAGTATATCATATATATATATATATATATATATATATTTACATATTTGTAGAAAACGTAGTACAGTATTGGCTAATTTGTTAATATAACTATACTTGGTGTATTAGTATCTATAGCATGGTATAATATTTACTATAAATTACCATAGCATTTTTTCATGCGGGATACTGGTTATTTGTCTTGTTTACCTTGTAATCAAAATGTCAAAACTGAAACTTTAAACTAAAACAACATTCAATGCTAAAATATATGTATTTTTATACATACTATGCACTTTTATTCAAGAATATTGTACAGTTAGCTTAGCAACATGCTAACACTTTTTTCATTGCAATCAGTTGTGAGCCACTTCACCTGTGCTGTTTGTTAGTTGCTGCCTATGTAAAGCATTCTAGTTTGATAACTTATGGTTGTTAAGGCGCTAACAAGGCAGCTTGTTTTGGAACAGCGCAGATATTTAGATATTATGATGTACAGATGTCTCACCATAAGCTGCTGATACTGAGCAATAGCCTCGTCGGTTGTTACTCCTTCAGCAAGGCCCAGTTCTGCTGCTCGGCGTGCCATTTCTACCTTCAGAGAGCCTGGTGGGGTCCAGCCCACACCTTTAATCCAGTTCAGATCTGATTTGTAGTTCACCTGCAACCAGAGACAGTCAATAAACCCTGCTACATGAGGAAATTTCACTAACAACTACTCTCCTATTTGAAAATTTCATCAACCAAGTTATATTTCCACTTATTTAACATCATCTGCATAACAGAATAAGTCTAAAGCTCAGTCTCACGTCGCTCTGCAGCTGGTAGGCTTGTTTAGCATGTTTGACGTTGAGCTGGTTAGGATCACAGGTGTAGTCATGAAGTTGTTGGCGGTAGTTGATGTTGCTAAGCTGAGCTTGGTTCTTCTTAGCATGCTGGAACTCAGGCAGGTCAGCGTGGATCTTAAACTGAGAGCGCGTCTCCTGGAACTGCTTCTTGTACTGGTTGTCGCTCTGGAGCTTCCCTACAGCCAGCGAGTGTCTCATCTTGGGGTCGTCCTCAACACTGAGGAGGCCCACCTGATGGCCCTTCTCTTTGACAAATGCCTCCTTATAGCGGAACTAAAGGAAAAAATAGAACAACAAATGTTAAATGTGTACTTATTTGAAAAACGCTTTTAAACAGTGAGTCCCAAAACACACTTGCAGCCAATCAGCAGTAGGGCCGTATTTAGTAACTAGTCAAGATATGAAAAAAGGGGCAAGGTCTATGCACATGTTTTTTGTGCTTTCAAATATCATTGTTTGGCAAAATAGTTGTAGTCTGTAAGTTTAGTCTCTTTGTCGCCATCTCTGTTTGAAACCTGAAATTGCAGTTGTTTGCAGAAAAATCATCTAGTTGCAAGATTTTTGAATTGGGACAGATTCATCTAATGTTTTGAGGAGTCAGCCACCACACCACTGTGGATACTGTACTCCCAAATCACAGTTTCTGGAAGTTTGACCCAAATAAGTATTTTCACCAGTAAATGAAAATCTGAACATTCAAGCAACAGGTCTGTTACACTTTTTTAGTTTAAAAAAATTAGTTTTTTAGTTAAGTTTAATTATTGTTGCTGCTATGAGAAAAGGCTATAAATGATCCACCACCTGCAGAATCCTAGCCAGGAGTCCTTTTTTATTTATACAGATACAAGAATGACAAAAAGATGAATGGCATTAAAACTCGTATTTCTCACGAAAAAAAACAAAAAAAAACATTATTACAAGCTTAAGGTAAGGAGAGGTAATTTCACGGTCTGCAGCTTTAAATTAAAAGTTTGGTACACAGTTTGGAAGATAAACATTTTGGTTTTGACTTACATCACTTGCAATTTCTCTAGAGGCCTTGGCTGTCTGGAAGGGAATGGCATCTAACCTGAGGTCATAACCTGCAGACTTCACCTGCTCACCTGATGTTTTATACACTTTCTACAAAGGGAAGAAAAAGAGCATAGACAGTATTAAAGGATGAACACTGACAATCACAAATATTCAACCTTTGTGGGGCATAAATGAAGTTCCTTCAGAGATACTGCAATACATCTAAAAGTAAGAGCACAGAATAAAAGAAAGCTTACATCGCTAATTTGCTGAGCGTTGATCCTTGCTCTGATAAAGTCAGGATGATCGGCATGTAATGTGTATTTGTGCATGGAGTCAGAGTCTCCAGACTTATACATCCTCTAAAAGAAGATAAAACTATTGTTATTCCCATGACCCAAAACAATCACTGGGTACACACTTATATGTACAGTAAGCATGCTAGGGGATGTTTACCTCACTACATTGCATGTAGCTGTTCTTTGCGTGGATGATATCAGGTGAATCAGCAACCTGGGTGAACTTCAGACTGTTTGGATTTTGACGGTACTTCTTCTACAGAATGTTACAGTAAAGCAAAGAAGAGTCAATAAATCAGAGACATAGCAAAATATGCATACACAGAATTGTAGCTGTGATACTATAAGAAATAGAGTGCATGTTCACACACATGTACATAGCACAAGATTAGAATCACTGTAAATAAAGGCACTTTAACAAATGTTTAGGGTGTTTCATTACAATCACCTTCTGTTACTTTCTCAAAATATCTGCTGAAACCTACTAAAGCCTTTGTTTTTTTTAACATATCAAAGTGCTCATTGAGCATGGTTGCACTTCACTTTCAAAC
This sequence comes from Danio jaintianensis, assembly GCA_903798115.1. NCBI lineage: Eukaryota > Metazoa > Chordata > Actinopteri > Cypriniformes > Danionidae > Danio > Danio jaintianensis. The sequence goes on along the minus strand of CAIGQV010017602.1, from coordinate 10,096,562 downwards.
ACACACTCAAAAACTTCCCAAAGCACATTCTCTCAGGGTAATCCCCACTGCCATTTTAAAAAATATATTTCACTCCATGATGTGTGCAAGAGAAATATGAACAGACTCAGAGGTAATGCTGCATTTTAAACTTGGAAATGGGAGTTTTTTTCAAACTGTTTTTTGAACAGTGGTTCTCAACCATGATCCTGGAGGACCACCAACACTGCATGGTTTGGATGTCTTCTTTGTCACACCCGTTACAGGTCTTTCAGTCTCTGCTAATGAGCTGAGGATCTGAATCAGGTGTGTTTGGTTAAGGAGACACGAAAAACGTGGAGAGCTAGTGGTCCTCCAGGAACATGGTTGAGAAACACTACTCTAGAGCACCACGTGAATTCAGACATCTGACCTGTGAACTCAGGCAAGACTGAAGAACAAAACTTCGAGATGCATCCTTTGACAACACTTCACAGATGATGGCTAGTTCTGCTTCAGCGAGACATAAGCTACCTTATGTGAAACAGTGTTTAAACAAACTTTCATGTATGTGGGAACCCTCCAGCACTAATAAAGGCTATTTCTGAGGTTCTATTATCTTTATTTTTTAATTAGTGCAACATATAAAGCTATTTGTGTTTTCTTCAGCTGTATTCAAATTTGGCATTTTCTATTATTTTTATTTTTTGGCCATAATTGGCACAATAACATGATATGTTATGAAATGTTCACATCTAACATGGTGAAAATGCGACTGACATGCGATTGACTGGAACACATTGAGGTCGGAAGTGGAACATTTTACTGTTGAAATTCCCATCCCATCATTTTTATTCAATGTTAGACATAATCTTCACCAAAACATGAAGAGAGGGTTGGACATAGTGTAGCTCCTCCCCTTATAAAAAACAGCCAATAGCAATTTGTTTTATCACCGCTCTGCCAGTGAGAGTGGTTGAGCTCAAGCGCATCAAATGTAAAGCTTCTTGAAGGGGGTGGGGCATGTCAGATACTAGAGAGCTTTTGATAGGTCACAAATTGATGAGAAACTGAAGTATGAGGTGACGTGAATAAAACTGTTGATCCATTTAGGTGGAAGTGACAAACTACAAACTTTACATATTTATATCAGTTTTATATCGCATAAATGCAAATTGTGTTTTGGTGCGCACTAACTTAAAGATATCCTAAAAACTAGCAATACTGATATTAACACCTAAAAAACTTTATTGGGACCTTTAATGGGCACCAGTGTCACAAATCAAGTCTTTCCTCATATAGCCCCTAAAAATGTTGAATTTAAGCACAACTTACATCACTAATGAGCTCTCCAGCTTTCTTTGCGGACTCCAGCTGAGGTGCGCCGACTGAATCCCAGGCCACTCCTTTCATGAAGTTCAGATCTGATTTGTATACATTCTGTAAAAAGACAAATAATTATAGGGATTGTATTGTGATGCTTTGACCTGTCAATTTTCTTGTCCATGAAGAATCATGTCTACCATCTTTTACAATCTCACTCTTTCTCACCTGGCTCTGCAGCTCATATGCCTTTTTGGCCCACTGCACCTTTATATCGTCAGGCAGGACTGTGTAAGAATGAATTTGAGTCTTGTAATCCTGATCGCTGGCTAAGGCCTGAGCTTTCTTGGCATGAACCAGGTTCACCATGTCTAGAGGAAGCTGATACTGGCCACTGGTGCACATGGCGTCTTTACGATAATGCTGGTCGCTCTGCAGACGGCCCATCTCCAGGCAGTGCATTAGATGGGAGTCCTCCAAAATGCTGCGGGCTCCAATGTGCTTGCCCTTCTCCAATGCATGGCTGTGCTTGTACTGGACCTAACAAGGCAAAGGAGGTGAACGTATTCAAATAGATGTATAAACTGCTAGCCATCCTGATTGAGTTTATCAGAGCTGTTTTTGCCCATAGATGTTTATGCGTGTAAATTTAGACAAGGTATTCTTACATCACTAGCAATGCTGGTGGAGGCTTTGGCAGCTTGGAAGGGGATATCCTTCATGGTGAGTTTATAACCCTGAGCTCGAAGCACATTCCACGATTCCTTGTACTTAACCTGAAATACAACAGAAAATGTAAAAACTTGCAACTATCTTCTGTGCATCATACAAGTGCACTTATTGCAATGCATTTTAATCATTTCTTCTTTAGAATATCTTTAAAATATGCTATCAACTTTGAATAGTTTAGAATAGTGCATTTTATGATGCAGCAATACCCATAAACTCAAAAATAGACTTGGAAGGCTCATCTTACATCACTGAAGTTAGCAGCGTTAATCTTGGCCTGGGTGATTTCAGGTCTCTCTGCAGTAATGGTGTAGTTGTGCCTGAAGGTCTCCCCCTTTTCTTTGTATAAGCGCTAAATAATTTTAAAGCAGGAAATATTAGAATCTGTTTCAGTGTATATCACAGAATTTTGATTAATATAAAATTGGGAATGTCCTCCTACCTCATTAGTGATCTTATTACTGGTCTTGGCATGAACAATATCTGGAGAATCCGTGACAGATGTGTGTTTGAATGAGTAGGGCTGTTGACGATACTTTTTCTGTTGGGCAAAAGAAGTACATGATAAATAAAAATGCGTTTTTTCGATGTGTTTGAATCAAGCCCTTTATACTCAACAATGTTACATTTATTTGATCATAAATATGGTAAAAACATACATAATATATTATTTTTGGCAACTAAAATAAAAAAAAGCAGCTAAAAAAGCATCTGAGAGTAGTGATGTGGAAATGTTTACATTATTACACATGGATATCTAACCTCCATGGACTAAACAGGAAATGAGTTAGAGATTTTCACATCAAAGTGAGCGGAGCCCCACATTTTTCTGAACTGTTTGATTTGGCAAGGTGCTTTAAATGCCCTGAAATAAATTTAATTTTCACTTGAATTGAGTTTGTTCTTTGATTTCCCCTGTATCTGACACCAAACTTTGTAAATGTTTAGACAACCATGCTGGATCAGGATGTTGAAATTTATAGCCATTCATACCTCACTAATTAGATCTGTAGCCCTTCTGGATCCTTCAATCTGTACAGCACCAGTAGCAATCCAGGCGGCACCACGAAGGTAATTCAAATCAGAGCGATAGATTTTCTGTTGTACAAACACACATTGCGTTTTAGTGGACTCAACCTTCAGAAGAATTCTCTGGACCAATGAGATTCAATAACCAAATCAGTGCAAGTATATTAAAGAGGCCATTACCTCACTCTGCAGTTCATAAGCTCTCTTCGCGGCCTGCACTTTGAGGTCATCAGGCAGCGTTGTGTACTTGTGCAATGTATGTCTGTAGTCCTGATCACTGACCAGAGACTGAGCCTTCTTTGCATGGACCACATCCAACATATCCATTGGTAGATGGAACTGAGAATGAACCTTAGAAGAGCCCTTTTTGTATTTGAGCTAAAAGACAGAAAATTGATCAATCACTTGGTCTCTGGTTCTCATATTCGTGCATCTTTAATGATCAAACCACTGGAATACTCACATCACTCTGTATGGTAGAGGCATGCACAGAGTGAGCCATGTTTATGTCATCCTGGAGTCCCTTTAGCCCAATCATCTTCCCTTTTGTCTTTTCAAACTGCGCTTTGTACTTTTGCTGAAGGTAAATATTTGTACAGTCAAATGAATGGTCAGACAGATAACCAAAATAAACTGTAGTTCATCCATCCAAGATGCGTGCAAAACACTCACATCACTGAGGATTTCAGTCGAAGATTTGGCTGCTTGGAAAGGAATAGCATCCAAGCGCAACTTGTAGCCACCATCTCTGATCTTCTTCCAGGACTCTTTATAATGTGACTTCATAGAAAATAAGTTTAGTTTTAACAATTTAATGTGGAAATTCAATCATTTGTGTATGAGCTCAATAGGCTTTGGAGTAGAGACAGAGTCTGTGAAATGGATTCTCACCTCACTGAGGTTCATGGCGTTGAGCTTAGCTTGCACATGCTCTGGAATATCTCCAATCATTGTGTACTTGTGCATTTCATTCTCTCCTTTCTCTCTGTACAATCTCTGTCAACATTAAAGATAACTCGCATGTTACAATGAAAAACATGCTGTCCTTTTTAACAGCTGTCTTCCAGTTCAATGCATAGATTCATAGAAAGAGCAATTCATAGAAAGAAGATGTACATCAAGAACCAGTTTGCTGCTGATTTTGGCCTGGACCATTTCTGGTGTATCCTCCACACTGGTGAACTTCAGAGCACTCACATCCTGTCTGTATTTTTTCTGGAACATACACAGGGCATGGAGAAATTTATCTCTGCTGTCAAGGCTGGCAGATGAACAGTGTGTGTTAAATTTATGGTCTGAACTGTTTCTTGGGTTTACAGCCCCTCGAGGTCTTTTAATTTCAAGGACGATATGATTCAACACCTTTTAACAGATGCATAATTGAAATGTTAACCCCAGGCATAGGTGAATTAAATAGCAGTACTCAGAATGAAATGCATCTAGAAATCTAATCAATCTATGGGCCTAGCAATAGCTCTTAATGTAATAACGTATTTTTAAACCCTTAAAACTGTCTGTTCAATTCAAGGTTGAAATTTCATGCCACAACAATCTTTAAATATCAGTATATAAAATGAAATACTATTTTAGTCAACAAACATTTCTAATTACATAAAATCATATATTATAATAAATATAACTATGCAAGGTGCTGATGGATTTAAGAAATATTTCATATCCCTATTCTTATCCCCTGCTAAATATAATCCTAGCCATTAACTCATAGCTTTAGCTATTTGCTATGCAAGCATTACATAACTGCTCTTCTAGGGGTTATGTACGTCCTGTTGATGATGTAGAAGTCTGACTCCTCAAGTTCCCAGCTGAAAAATCCAGCACGAATTCCATGTTTGTCAAAGCAGAAAGATGAAATATGATATTTAGGCCCTGTTTATGATTGGTATTAAGATATTGTATTTTTCTTTTAATTAGAATTCAAGTTATGCATCTCAGCTGACCAATTGTGCTTGGGTCTCTGAAAATGCATGAAAATGGCCTAAGTGTGTATGATAAGCCATGATCATGAGGGGTTGATCTATACCTCGCTGGCTAAATCTGTGGCTTTTCTGGCCTGTTGTATGTCAAGGGATCCAGTAGTCTCCCAGCCCACTCCTTTCATCCAGTTCAGGTCAGAGCGGTACTTTTTCTGCAAACAAAACAAAGTTAGTTTCATAATAATTTCAACCAAAAAGCATATACGTGCATGTTTCTGCTTCATTAAATTGTGATCAGGGATAACACTTACATCACTTTGCAGGCCGTAGGCTTTCTTGGCCCATTCCAGTTTCATATCACTGGGCAGGATTGTGTACTTGTGCAAGAAAGTTTTGTAGTTTGTCTCTGTGGCCAGTTCCTGGGCTTTCTTGGCATGGGTGAGGGTCAACATATCGAGTGAGGCGCTGTGTTTGGTCTTGGTGTCCTCATACTCTTTCTTGTAGTTAAGGTCACTGTGGAGTTTGGTAGCATGGGTCGAATGGGCCATTTGAGAATCGTCTGCCACAGTCTTCACGCCAATCATCTTCCCTTTTGTCATTTCATATTTTTGTTTGTACTTCACCTACAGTACATACATGAAGCATCAGAAATGTTATTTTAGATTATTAGGAGTCACCATACCTGAGGCTCCAGTGACGAGTGAGTCATGTGGTATCAGTAGGGTGTTTGTTCACTCACATCACTGGCGAGATCTCTTGTTGCTTTGGCAGAGAGAATTGAAAGTGTGTCCAAGCCTAGCTCAAAGCCCTTCTCCCTCTGTTCCTCCCAACTACTCTTATATGTTTTCTAAAAATCAGAAATCCAGTGTGTTGATTAAAAGCATGCAGTTGGTTGTTAAATTCTTGTGCAGGTTAATGGTGCAATATATACACACTATAAAGGAGATTAGTTGACTTTACTTAAAAAAGGAGTAAACCCGTTGCTTTTAAACTGATTATTGTAGTTGAACTTACTTAATATTTGTAAGGCAATGGGTTTACTTTTTTTTTTTTTATAAATGAGATATGTTCATAATTAAAAAAAAGAAAAAAAGTCAGAATAACAGTTCCAAGTTACAGCGGGTTTACTCACTTTTTTAAGTTAAGTCACCTTTTCGCATTTAAGGCTTTAGTCGCTTTTTTAAGTAAAGTAACTAATCCCTTTTTACAATGTACACGTTTATGTGATTCAGTTCCATACCTCACTGAGAAGCTCTGCATTAGCTTTGGCTTGCTTGAAGAGAGGCTCATCTTTGCTTATAGTGTACTGGTGCATTGTCTGTTCTGTGCCTGCCTTGTATGCCAACTGCGCCAAAAAAAAGCCAATCAATCATCTGAAAAGATTCCAGTTAAAAGAGAGTAATATCCAATCAGATGGATTGTATCTTACCCCACTCTGCAACTCCTGGCTCTTCTTGGCATGCATGATGGAAGGAGTATCTGCCACTTGTGTGAATTTCACCATGTCCACTTTCTGGCGATACTTTTTCTGTATAGAATTGGAAAATGAACAGTTAAACAACACTTAGCAACTGAAATTGGCTGTCCAGCAGTGCATTTCCTGCAAAGACCAAAACATACATTGTGGTATTGTTAGTTAAGAAGCCTAAAGAAATGTCTAATAATACACATTTTGTGATCACCAACCTCACTAAGGAGTTCTCCTGCTTTTTTGGCCTGTTCAACATCCAGGCATCCATCGGCCTCCCATCCGACTCCTTTCATCCAGTTCAGGTCTGATCGATACTGGTTCTAAAACAGCCATATCAAGTATTTAGAGTATACAGCACACATATGGTATCATTCCACTATGTTCTTGCATTACTTACGTCACTCTGCAGTTTGTAGGCTTTCTTAGCTTGCTGCACTTTCATGTCATCCGACAGGAGAGTATAATCATGTAACTTCTTCCTATATTCCAGATCACTGGCCAGTGCTTGAGCCTTCTTAGCATGACTTAGATTCACCATGTCCTGAGGCAGGTGGCACTTGGATTGAGTTTCCTTAGAACCTTTTTTATAAGCGACCTATTGTAAAGAAATTTGATTGGTTGAGATTGTTTAGGCTAAATAGCACTAGTCTGAGCATGTTAAAGGGGCTTTGTGTAAGAATTTTGTATGTATTGATTGCTTTTTTTATTGCTAATGTCTTAATAACTTATAAGGATACTTCAAAGCACTTCAGCATTTAACTTCGGCCCACAGCCCTCAATCAGGTTTAGTCTTCGGCCCTTCATAAGAAAAAGTTTGGGCATCCCTGCTTTAAAGGAACACTCCACTTTCTTTGTAAATAGGCATTGCAGCAAAATAAGTGCCAGAATAAGTGTATAGTTTCTAGACATATTGGCCAACATATTTTCCATTGGTCTTAGTAAATGGTTGAACTACAGAAGAGTCAAGCTTTAAATAGAATTATTGAAACTCTTTGGTCATTTTAAAGAGAAGTGAGATGCTAATGGTTTAATCTGATTCAATGATTTATGCTAAGCTAAGCTAAAAGTGTAAATGAATAGATTCAAAAATTGTTCAACACTAGGAGACTTGTAAAATGAGCCTATTTCCAAAAACAAACAAAAAAACGTATGGGCCACTAATAACAAAGGTTTCTGAATTTTACATATAGCCCCTTTAATGCAAAAAAAAAAAAATTGTTTAACTTGACCTAACTTTGGGTAGTGTTTACCTCACTGCTTAGCTTGGCCACCTGAAGGGAGTGCAGTGTTTTGGAGTCACTCACATCCATTCCAATGGCTTTGTCCTTGTTCTTTGTATAGGATTCCTTATATTTAATCTGTACAGCCCAAGGAATCCAATCAATCCGAGAAAAAGACATTCAGTTAAGTTTTACATTTTGATATTGAGCATTTAATTCTTACATCACTAGCCAGATCTCGAGAGGCTTTGGCAGCTTTAAGAGTGAGTGTGTCCAGGCCAATTTCACATGCTTTGGATTTGTTTTTCTCCCAGTCCTCTTTATATTTGATCTGTGAACATGCAGAAAGACAGCGCTTAACACCTGAGAACTATATAAATGGATGACAAGCACTGTGCCGAGGCTCAGGGATGTGTGAATTGGCTTACATCACTGACGAGTTCTGCATTGGCTTTGGCCATCTTAAGTTCTGGCATATCTTGAGATAACGTATACTGAGTCTTTGTCTTCTCATAGTTGGCTTTGTAGTTCAGCTTTAAAGAGAGATTATAAGTGAGGTTTAGATGTGTTATGCTAAGTTAATTTAAATATGAAATGATTTATGCTTACGTCGCTGAGCTGATGGGCATTGATTCTGGCTTGCACAATTTCTGGAGTGTCTGTAACCTGGCTGAATTTAAGCTTGTCGATATGCTGCCTGTAGTTTTTCTGTGTGGGGAAAAAAATGACCAGGTTGCATGTTTACACCTAATTTGTAAGTCATTTGTATTTAAACACATATTTTGAAAGGATAGCTAATATATGTGGTTTATAGCCACAACAGGAAATAAATACTTGCATCTTTGAGTGGCTCCAGTTTTTTCTGTGACTGATAGGACGGGGTGATGGTGGCAGGATAGTTGTACTCACCCTGCACATTCTTCTCTTGTTCATATTCTGATTTGTAGGAAATCTGAAATCAAATGGTAATTGAAAGTATGTGAATACTGCACTACACCTGGGAATAATATTAAAAATCCATTACAAAAACAAATTGTACTTAAAATTTTAAGATGTTATAAAAGACGTTTCTTTTTTCAAATGCAAACAACAAAAACATAATTCCTTCCTATGATAGCAAAGTTTACTCCAGTCAGTGTTCATGACAATTTTTCAAAATTTTTATTTAAGAAACATTTCATTTTAAAATAAGTGTTGAAAACAGTTTAAAAACTGCATAAAATTGTAATATTTTTATTTACATTTTTGAAAAAAGAAAATAAATTATTTTGCATGGATTTTTTAAACTATATATATATTACTTTTGATTATTTAATGCATCCTTGTTGCTATAAAAATACATCTTATTTTTACACTAAACACCTAAAAAGTAAGGTATCCAAAATAAATAAAAATTATTTATAAATCATAGTATTAATCTATTTACTACCTGCAATTTCTTTAAAAAAGTAATGGAATGCTTAGAATTTAACTTCAATTCTGTCTTCAATTGTATGAATTATATTAATTTATTCAAATTAAACATAAGCAACAAAAAACACAGGAAAAATAAAATGTTCCAAAAAAATTTTTTGTCTTACATCACTGGCAAGCTTTCTGACATTCATGGCATGCATGGTCTTCTTGTCGATGCAGCCCCCTTCATAGTGGCCCTTCATGTGATTGGTGTACTTCTCTTTATATTTATTCTGCAAACACAAACAAAGACAATGAACTTGCACATGACTGCACACAGGTTTCCAGCACAGTAACAGCATAATTATAGAACAGGCTGTCATTCTTAGCCATCATATCACTGATGAGGCACTTACATCACTGGTATACTTGGCAATCTTTGACACATTCTTGAACTCTGGCGTCTCGCAGTAGTTGATGCTGTGGCCTTTGGTGGTCTCAAGGTCCTTCTTGTATTCAACCTGTATAATATTTGATATTTGGGTCATGTAGGCAATAATATTGTGAAATTTTAAGTCTCTATCACTTACTCCGCATATAGAAAACCATGTGCCCTATTGACATTTGCTTGTAAATCAGGGTAGGATGAAGATGTAGTGTTATCAGGTATACACAATGGCATCCAAAAAAGATGTGACAGGGTCAAAATAGAACAATGATGTGGTTTTTGTTTATGTGCATGTGTGGCTGGGCTCAGTAGGAGGGCTCATGGGATGCGAAGAATGCAGATGTGGAGACGTTATGTCTGGCTGAGCTGATGACAGATGAGTATACTGATCCTCTCTTTCACTTTTGGCACTTGTGCATCCTAAAAAGCTTACTCCGAAAGTCATGGTTCAAATCTATAGGCCAATTCATAATCCACAGAAGCCAACCAATGGACAAATTTCTTAGGTTAGCGTGTTACCCTTGTTGCCGCTTGTTTTTGCCAGTAAACAAGTTCAGTCCACATTTGTTGACTTGTTGAATGACTGTAGAGTAACGTACCAGAATCTGGTGATTGTCCATGCTTTTTGGCATCTATTGGTGCAGTGTTAATTGTCGTCATAGCTAACTAATCAGTTACAAGTAGAAGAAGGAAACACATTCACATTTAGATATAGAGAGTATGTCACCCTCATGCCGTTTCAATCCCCTGAGATATTCGTTCGTCGTTGAAACTTGAAATTAAGACATTTTATAAGAGCTCTCTCATCCTCCCTAGATAACGAAGAATGGTACAGAGACATTCAGAGTCCAGAAAATCAATCAAAAACATTGTCAAAACATTCCTTGTGACTTCAGTGGTTCAACTGTAATCATGAAGCATCATGAACAACTTTGTTTGCCTATATTTTCTCTTTTGCGACAGGTCAGGGTGTGCGTTTATGGACAGTATGATTTATTGCCATTATATCAACCCCCAGACACCCTGACATGATTAAAAAGCGCTTTGAGTGTATGGCCATACACAATAAATGCACTATATAAATGAACATTACTTTACATTAAATTACATTACATTACAATAGAGTCAGCATATTGCCCGTAGTAACCACATACTTTCATCTGACATATCTGATCTGATCAAAATCATATTTATTTTTTTGCGTGCAGAAAATAGTTCATGAAGCTTCATTTGATTACAGTTAAACCACTGAAGTCACATGAGGTTTCGACAATGTTTTTGGTTTGAACATCTTGTGACTGTTGTTGTCTATGAAAGATGAGAGAGCTCTTGGATTTCATCTAATATATCATAATTTGTGTTGATGAACAAAGGCCTCAGGGGATTGAAATGACATGAGGGCGAGTAATTAAAAAATAATTTTCATTTTTGGGTGAACTGACCCTTAAAAAGCATTTGCTCCGAGTGTCTACACAACAAAAGCAATCTCATTGAAAGTCTTTTCAAGTTTTTCTAAAAGTGATCAAAAGTTAACACCCTCAGACCCTATTTAAACATGTATTTAATATCTTCTACTTGTCCACCGATCAACAAAAATGCATCTTAATGATTGGTGTAAACTTGGCCTAAAGGCTTTCTTAGGGGGCAGTCGTGGCCTGGTGGTTAGAGTGTTGGACTCGTGATCCGAAGGTTGCTGGTTCGATACTCGGTACCAGCGGGAATTGGGGGTGGGGGGAGTGAATGACCAGCACTCTCCACCACCCTCAATACCACGACTGAGGTGAGTCCCTTGAGCAAGGCACCGTTCCCCCAACTGCTCCCCGGGCGCCGCAGCATGGCTGCCCACTGCTCCGGGTGTGTGTTCACGGTATGTGTGTGTTCACTAACTGTGTGTGTGCACTTGGATGGGTTAAATGCAGAGCACAAATTCCAAGTATGGGACACCATACTTGGCCACACTACACTTCACTTCACTTCACTTCACTTAAATGAATACAATGCCATGGAGCAAAGGCGTACGCTGCTCACCTCGCTCACAAGCTTGTTTATTTTGCATGCGCTCTTCAGAGCCAGGTTGTCATCGGTGGTTAGAGTGTGGTATCCAGAAGATCCCCTCATCTTGTTGAAATCCTTTTTGTATTTCAGCTGCAGGTTAAAAATGGACAGAGGGGGATGAAGAAGGTGTTCAAACACAACAATACCAAAAAGAGCTCAATCTACTGTGCAGGATGCCTGAATTCCTTTGACATGACAGAACAAACACAGTCAGTCATTTAGGCAGTTGCTATGTTGATCTATGTGTCCCGAGGCCTCCAGAGTGACAACATTGGATTCTTGGAGGGAGTGATGAGAGAAAATGCACATATTCCATTCGGTGAGGAAAAGTCAAGGTGACAAAACATTAACTGGGACCAGTATTATTTTAGTGATACTTACAGTATACAGCTATAGAAACATTGACTGATTTATAGGCATGGGCTTGAGTAAAAATATATATATCTATATATATTTTTATTCTATAGAGTTCTGATAATGTGTCACAGTGGCTCAGTGGTTAGCACCGTCGCCTTACATCAAGCAGGTTGCTGGTTCGATTGGCATTTCTGTGTGGAGTTTGCTTGTTCTCCCCGTGTTGGCGTGGGTTTCCTACGGGTGCTCCGGTTTCCCCCACAGTCCAAAGACATGCGCTATAAGTGAATTGAATAAACTAAATTGGCCGTAGGTTATGAGTGTGTGTGTGTGTGAATGTGAGAGTGTATGGGTGTTTCCCAGTAGTGGGTTGCGGCTGGAAGGGCATCCGCTGCGTAAAAAACATATGCCGGAATAGTTGGCGGTTCGTTCCGCTGTGACCCCTGATAAATAAGGGACTAAGCAGAAGGCTTATGAATGAATGAGTTCTGATAACACTTCTTCAGAGTTTCTCATAAAAATAAAAAAATTCCAAAATATCCAAATATTATAATATATATTCAAATATTCAAATTTCCATTTTTTATGATTGAAAGTTGGGGTTATTCCACCAAATGTTATTTTTATAACTCCTTTGAATTTAAAATGAATGTAATGTGTAAACTAAAAATTCATAAAAACCTGTCTGAAAACATATGAAGTGTTAATTAAAAAGGATCATCACTGTTTTTATATTTTGTTGTATATTTTGCAATAGTTTTCTCAATGTAAAAACATGATTTCAGAAAATTATATACAAAAATGATTGTACGCTTCAATACACAGCATAAAAAGATGATATCGGAAAAATGATTCAAAATTGAGTTATTTGTTTTTGCAAATAAACTCTTCAAATCATCTTTTTTGATACTTTGATCAATTGTGTTTTTATGCTAAATTAACTCAAGAATTTTTTTTTTGCTGCTTGTTCAAACTACTTATTTAAAATAAGCTGAAACATCATAACGCTTGAGGTTTTTTTGGGGTCTCAACGTAATTGTTTTATGTTTAATCCACTTAAATTTGTAAAAAACAATTAATTTAATGGATGTGTGTTGGGACAACATGAAGGAATTGTGTTGAACCCAGCATTTGTTTTACAGTGGAGAACACATTTTCACATCAGTTTTTAATAATTTTAACTCTTTGTTCTCATTTCTTATGCTTATTGTGTGCTTATTTTACAATTCATTTATTTATCAAACTTTGTGTATTGTCAAACCATTGTGTATAAAATGCGCTCTATAAATAAACTTGCCATGCCTAGATGACAACATATATGTTTATGTCCTAGCTGAGACAAAACAGGTCTGCTTTCCATTGTGAAATGTGACACATCTAAAACGACAAACCCCTCAAACAGTGTGGACACTCACATCACTGGCGATGTCATGTGCTTTCTTGGCCATCTGGTATCCAGGGGTAATCATAGCGGGGAAGCTGCCTTTGCCTCTCTGCTGTTCATATTCTTCAGTATAGACATGCTAAAGGAATAAGAGACATATATGATGATGAAATATATATGATGTAAACGAAAAAAACACTGTATACAATATGCAGAAGAGCACTGTGTCACCTGACTGAAGTGCTCTGCATTTTCTTTGGCCAAAGCAAACTCAGCAGCTCCTGCTTCAGTGCTGCCCTTGCCTTTAATCTCCTGCTCGTATTTCTGTTGATATTTCACCTGCACAAAAACAGCACTGCTAACTACGAACTGCAGGTTTATTACATGCTAAGCTTATAATAGCTCGTTATAGGATAAATACAGAGAGCCCTCCTTTTAAACAATAGTTGCAAGAATTGTCTCATTGTTTGACGTTAGAAAAATGTAAGTATAGTTAAGAGAAATCCTGAAAAGTTTTCCAAAATATGGAATCTCTTTGTAGGATTTCAGAAGGAAGCTGATACAAATCTTTTGTCAAAATAACTTGTATCTTGTATCACCTGCTATTAATATACCATTAATTAATATACCATTGTTTACCATTGTTACCTTTATATTGTATGTGTACGTACATGCATTTATTTATTTATTTATATACATGTAATTTTTATTATTAGTAGTAGTAGTAGTAGTATTGCTATTTTTATTTTTTATAATTTTGTATGTTTTCTTTTCTTTTATTTAGTACATGTTAAAAGTTTCTTAAAAATTAATAAAGTCACATTATTGGACACTTACCTTGCTGGCCATGTCTCCTGCTTTTTTGGCCACCTGGTATCCTGGAGTGAAGTGGGCAGGGAAACTGCCTTTGCCCCTCTGCTGTTCGTAGCCCTCAGTGTAGACATGCTATTTAATATGATGCACAGTTAGGATATATGTATAATATGTGGATTTAAAAAAAGAATGTGAATATTCCATTCACTTACATCACTGACGATCTTCCCTTGATTTTTAGCTAGAAGTACATCAGGAGTATCTGTCACAGTGGTGTATTTTGATACTCGTTCTTCATGGCCTTTTTTATACTCCAACTGAATAAAAAAGTAGACATGATTAGCTCATAATCAATGATCAACATCAACTGAACTTCATGAAATGGTTAAACTTACATTGCTAGCCAGTGTATTGGCTTTCTTTGCCATTTCATATCCTGGGGTGATCATGGCTGGGAAACTGCCCTTTCCTTTAGACTGCTCATATTCTTCAGTGTATTTCACCTGTAAATCATCAGGAAAAACATTGTTAAGGAACACAGTTTGTGCAATAACAGTGTATCTAGACTGATCTGTTTAGCAAATACAGTCAAAATAGTGATATAATCATATTGTTACATAGAAAAGAATGTGATTTATTGCTATATATTGCAAATGTATGGCTAAGTAGACTTTTATTATCATTACTCCTGACTTCAGTGTCACTTTTTTAGAAATTATGCTTATATGCTGATTTAATGCCCCAGTTGTTATTTTGCATGTGCTCGATTATTATTAATAGTTCTTATAGTTATCAAAATTAATTGTGTTTTTCTTTCAAGATTCTTTGACGAACATACAATTTAAAAGAACAGTATTTATTGAAATATAATTTTTATAACATTACAAATGTCATTATAATATATATTTAAAACGTCCTTGTTAAATAAAATGATCTGAATGTTTCACAACTATTTTTAACAGATGATAACCATAAAAAGAAATGTTTCAGAAGAATCAAAAGGGGGGCAACACGGTGGCTCTGTGGTTAGCACTGTCGCCTCACAGCAAGAAGGTGGTTCGAGTCCCGGCTGGGTCAGTTGGCATTTCTGTGTGGAGTTTGCATCTTCTCCCCATGTTGGCGTGGGTTTCCTCCGGGTGCTCCGGTTTTCCCCACAGTCCAAAGACATGCGCTATGGGTGAATTGAATAAACTAAATTGGATGTAGTATATGTGTGTGAATGAGTGTGTATGGATGTTTCCCAGTACTGGGTTGCAGCTGGAAGGGCATCCGCTGTGTAAAACATATGCTGGATAAGTTGGCGGTTCATTCCGCTGTGGCGACCCCTGATGAGTAAAGGGACTAAGCCAAAGGAAAATGAATGAATGAATGAATGAGAATCAAAAGGACATATTAAAAAAAAATTGAGAGGTCATGTGGCTGGAGAAATTCAGTTTTCTCCAGCCACAGGGATGAATTATATTATTGTGTAATTACATTTAATTTACAAAAACATTTAATTGTAACAATAATTCACAATATTACTAAATTTACTGTAACAAATACATGTTAAAGGCAGCCATGGTGACTATAAAAAACAAACTTTACAAATACTATACTACTCAACCTTTTTAACCTCCAGTATAATAAATAATAATCTATATATATTATGTAATGAATCTATATATGTATATATATTTGTGATTGAAATGTATTAGAAATATGACAAAGAATTTGCTAATACCACAGTTTGCTATAAGATGAAACTTTACCATAATCTCAAATAAAGTGTAAATGTTTTTTTGGGGTTTTTTTTAAACAAAGTGTGAGAGAAACTTTAAGAAATATAAATCCTTACATCACTGGCCAGTGAGACTCCAGTCTTGGCTTGCAACATCTCAGGTGAGTCTGCAACAGAAGTAAACTGCGACATACGCGTTTCATGGCCTCGTTTATATTCCACCTGCAGCTCAAATGACCACAATACATTATTTATCCATTTATTAGAACAGCAAAAAATAAATGAATCATTTTTCAAAGCATTTGCTCATCGAGTAAGATCACTCACGTCACTAACGGTCTTCTGTGTTTGGGACACACGTACGATCTCCTGGCTCGTAACACTGCCCGTGTAAAATGACTGCTGGCCCACAAATTCAGTTTGGTAACCTTGCTGCTTTTAGAAAGATTAGAAACTTGTCACATGTTGAAGACGTGTTCTTATTCTTTTTCCTACAGAATAATTTTGTGGTTACTCACCTGACTTGCAAGCTGGCTGGCCTTACGAGCTTGCTCGATTTCTTTGGATCTCATGTCATAGTGGAACGTGGACATAAAACGCTCCCCTTCTTCCTTATACTTATTCTGAAAAATATTAATTAAGAGCTGTTACTGATGGTCCAAGATGGTAAGAGGTTTATATAAAAAATGTCAGTCCTCTTTTATTATTATTTATTATAAATTATTATTTTTTATTAATGCAAGTAACAAACATACAGAAACCCAACCTACAGGAAAATGATAGCAGTAGTAATAATAATGATAGTAATTTAACAGAGCAGATTAAATTATAATATATATAAAATAATATAATAAGGAAAACAATGAAAAGAGGAAAGAAAAATAAATAAATAAATAAATAAATAAAACTGGTCAGTCCTATTTAGAACAAGAATCATTTGATGATAACATCAAAGACTTCAAATTACTGTAAATCAAAATATTTAGGATTTACCCTTTGTCAACAAGAGATTTTCAACTATTGAATTTAATTTAGTAAGATCAGTTGAAGACAAAATTATTAGCCCTCCTGTGAAATTTTTATTCTTTTTCAAATTTTTATTATGTGATGTTTAGCAGAACAATACATTTTTTAACAGTATATTATACTTTCTCCAGGAGAAAGCCTTATTTCTTTTAGTTTGGCTATAATGAAAAATAAAATTCAAAGGTCAAAATTATCAGCCTCCTTAAGAGATTTTCTTTTTTTGATTGGCTACTGTTGTCCAATGACTTATCTAATTATTAACTTAGTTAAGTTTAGTTTAGTTAAACTAAGTTAATGTTAGTATCTTGCAAAATAACTAAAATATTATGCACTGCCATCATAGCAAAGACAAAAGAAATTAGTTATTAGAAATTACACTGTAAAAAAGATACAACAAAAAGTCAATTTTTAATGTTACTTTAACTTATTTTAACAAGTTTAAAATAACTTTTTTTTTTAGTTATACACAGTTTAACTTAATATTTTTAGTTGAGTTGAGATGACTAGAAAAGTTAAATTGATTCAACTACAAGTTTAGGCAAATAAATTACAGTGTAGTTATTAAAACTATTATATTTAAATACAGTATAGGGTTGAAAAATCTCTGTTAAACATCACTTGGGAAACATAAGAAAAAGAATAAAAATTTCACAAGATGGCTTCCGGTTGTCAAAGTTGCACAATGGGAAATGTTAAAGTACTGCTAATTGTTTATTACAATATTTCAGTTTTGTTGTAATTATTTTCCTGCACTTTTGTTATAACTACCAAAATATTTAAAATATTAAAAAAATGTGATCTGTGTTTTATTTTGACAAGCACAAGCCATATTCACAGAACGGCAGGATCAGTGGATCTTCTGAATGAAAATATGGTTTTGATCTGGATGTACAGTATGGTGGTCAGTTTGCGTGAAGACCACTGACAGACGGGGGCAGCTGAGAGGGATTCAGAGAAAGGGAGGGAGGGAAAGGAAGCAAGAAAGGAAGAGAGGTGGGCTGTTCATGTGGTATAAATTTAAACAGCAAATACATAAAGAAGGCCCGAGAAGAGTATCGTGTCACACCACAGAAATAACTGGAGAGATGCAGTTCTCATTCCAAACCTGTAGAGTCACCGGGGCCTTTGAGCTCTCCTAAAAACAACCCTTTGACCCAGCTCATATAGGGGTTATTACAAGCAAAACGACCCATATTGCACTAGGTTTAAATAGTTTTTTGCTTGTAAATTGGATAGAAACAGCCAGGCAGCAAGTACACGAACCACCAGGAGGCAGCCTAAATAGTCCAACTGCAAGTTTTCTCTGAATCTGTATGATTTTTTAAATAAATATTTTGATTATTATATTTTATTTTATTATTATTTATACATATTTATACATATTTTTTATACAGAGAGTATATACTGCACACTGTGTAATATTGATTAACAGCACATATTTTGTATGGGGTTAAGCTTTGGTTTAGAACTATTGCAGGCCTGAAATTATACCTAAAAGTTTCCAAATTATTAATATTGTTTTAAATATTTACATGTTTCAAATTATTGTATTCAAAAGCAGTTCACAATATCAGAATATCTAACATAACATATTTTTAAAGTCTCCATAAGAAAATTAATAAAATAATGTCAACTTTCTTATATAATATATATATTAATTAGATAGGACAGTGGAGGATACAGACAGGAAAGTACTGGGAGCAGAGAGAGGGGAAGGGTCGGCAAAGGACCTCGAGTCGGGAAATCGAACTCGGGTCGCCGTGAGCACCACAGTGCTATATGTCAGCGCACTTAACCACTAGGCTATTGGCGCCGACATAAATATATATTTTAATATATAATATTTCCTAAGTACTGTAATAAGTAAAATAATAAACAGCTTAAAAAGAGAGTTTACTTTAAGATATAAATCAGCTGAATGTACATTAAACCTTACTTAATTTTTAATAATTGAATTACCTTAGAATATTACACAACTGAATAATGTTAGAGAAAACAGAAAAGATTTTTTTCTCAGGTACTTGGTAATGTTTTGTGATGTCTGCGATGTAAACAAAACCTCACCTCACTGACTGCCTCTGATTGCTTCTTTGCATTGATGTTGACCGGGGTCTCATAAACGCTTGTAAAAGTGTTGTTCTTTGGGTTATGCCTGTGAGATTCGAGATACAAATTATTACATATTCAACACATGACATAATCAAATTGTACAAACTGAAGCAATGGAAAACAATGTATTCATTAAAAATAAAATCCAAGCCAAAAAAAAACTTACACTTGGCAGTATGGTCTTTTCTGATGGCTCACATAATTATTGGCAGTCAGAACCATCTTACAAACCTCACAGTGAAAACATGCTTTGTGCCAGTTCTGAAAGAGAAAAGAGTAAAGTATAAAAGCAAAACATTAGAAAATAAAAACATGTATTTTGAATTCCTCCGCCTGAATATCTGTCTAGCTTAAAGGGATAGTTCACCCAAAACTGAAACTTTACTTGTTCCAAACCTATTTGAGCTTCTTTCTTCTGTTAAACATACAAAAAAAGATATTTTGAAGAAAGCTGGAAACCTGTAACCATTAACTCCTATAGTATTTGGGTTTTCTACTATGAAAGTCAATGGTTGCAGGTCTTTAGCTTTCTTTAAAACTTCTTCATTAGCTTTTAACAGAATAAAGAATCTCATAAAAGTTTGGAACCACTTGAAGGTGATTAAATAATGAGTAAATTCTCATTTTGGGGTGAACTATCCCTTTAATTAGTCCAACATGGTCTTGCTTGCTTTAAAAAACATAGTAATACAAACTAAAAAGTACTTATGATTATCTAAAAACTATTATTTCAATTCGTAAGCGCACTGAGACACATTTAAAGCCTTACCTGACCAATAAGATTGACCTTCTCCGCTGTGTACACCACAAACCCACACCTGGCGCACTTCTGAACATTCATATTTCATCCAATTTAAAAGCCAAACTCCAGAGAAAAATAAAAGAGTTTCTACTAATAAATGGTACAGGAACAGCAAGGCGCCCCAGACAGTCCCTTGTCCCCACTCGTGTGTCAGTCTCTGTCCTGTGTTAAACTTAGATGTGCTCTGGGACTGAGAGCTGGTCTAGTAGATGTCAGTGGGTGTCAGTTCCAGCGCTCTTTAGCTGTGCCCGATCAGCTGACTGGTTGACCAGCTGTCAGTTATAGTCGAAGTGGTCACTGAATTGTGATCACAGTGTTGTTCACTTTTGAGTACATTAGTCAGAGCCTTCAGATGTGCTCTAAATAGGTGAATGAAGTCACGGCTGGATCGGTCAACGTGTTATGATATCCTTCTTTCTAGTAGCCTATGTGCACTGTATGGCGTCATGCATTTCCGTCATTTTCTCAAATAAGATTTAGTTGTTCATGCTGATGCGCATCATCTTCAAACATCAGGCTGATGTTTGGTCATTGGAAATATTTAATTATTTGATAACATAATATAAAATGTGACTAAGTTCATTACAGATTTCTAAAGCACTAAACATGTACTGCTTTTCTTAGTTAACCCCTTATACTAAAGGCAGTTTTTTATGATTTCATGTCTAAGTGACAAAGTTTAAAGTAAATGCTTATAATTCTACAAAGGTACAGTCATCAAGTTTATGGTCCCATAGAAAACCTATTAACATCTGAAGAAATAGATTGTGATCATCTTTGCAAGGATAGTTTAAAAAAAATAAATCTGTCATCATTTCTCGTCCTTGCCTCGACTGAGCACACGCACACACACGCACGCACACGCACACACATACACACAGATATGTTAAAAAATATATCCTGAAAAACAGTATTTGTTTTTCCTTCTATGGATGTCAATGGTTGCCGGTTTGTTTCTTCTTTGTGCTCAACAGAACAAAGTAACTCAAACTGTCAAAAGTGAAGGGTAAGTAAATGATGACAGATTTTTTATTTTTGGGGGAAATATTTCTCAAGTTACAATACGCAAACCCAAAAAACGTCATGAAAAATTGATATGTATAATCAATTTGGCACTGTGCCAAACGTACTATCAATGCATGGTTGTCATATCACAAACCAAGCTGAATAGCCTAAAGTGTTGCAGAGATATAAACTTTTTCACATTTTTTGCCATATATACACGACAAATGCTAAGTTATTTGAGCAGTTAGATTAATCAACTTAAATTCCAGAACATTTTGCTGGCATGGTCTGAAGATAAAATATTTTGTTTCTAGTGGTAAATGTTGAAATGGTAGCAAATTGCATTACTTTTCAACAATTTCTCTGTAGGCTGCCATAAGGCGGCGGCTAACTTATAAACTATGCCTATACACAGCTTCTGTGGTTGATGCTAAGAAGAATATCTGGTGTTAACTATTTTAAACATAATATTTGGAAAATACAAAACGTTATTTCCAAGGTCAAAGTCCTCACAAGGGTGTTGCACTCTTCAAGTTCAAAAATGCAATCCTACAACATTAATTATAAGACAAAGTATAATATTTTTTTATTCCTTTATTTAATTGGAAAATTTATAAATAATATTGACATGATGGCTGGTTTATAACACTCATTATTAATATTAGTCTATTATTATGTTTTTTTTATACTTTGTATTATAGCCTACTTTTACATCTATATACAATTTGTATAAAAAACATGTTTATATATATGACTTTCACATGTTTCCGAATTCTATTCTTGTGCATAAACGCGAACACTAAGAGGAAGTTGCGCACAAAAGTGACTGTTTCTTTAAATACACGGATCTCTGAGTCAGACTGGAAGTGGAAGATCGCAAGTTTGAAAGTAGTTTCGTTTTCTCTGTACAGCATACTTACTACCTTTATTTGGAAAAGCAGTATACAAGACTGAGGCAGATCCGTCAGAAATGTAAGTTTTAAGCGTTAGGAGACTGTAATATTATGAAAACATTATGTTATGATTAACTTAACAATCGTTGTTTAACGTTAGCTCATCAACTGTATGGACTGTAATGTGTTGCATTGCTAACTTAACGATTGCATTATGAAGCGTCACCGATTTCAATATATTGTGTAGGCCTATATGTATTTATTAACTGCTATGTTAGTAAACTAGGTTAACGTAATCCTGTTATTCAAATCTTTAAAATTACAGTTATTGTTAAAAAGACAGAGATACTAGGTCAAATTACCATCGGAGGGTTTTAGAACTCATTTGCGAATCATTTAAGCATTATGATAACGCAATTGGCTCTATATTATATTATCATCATCTATAATTCCTTATTTACGTAATAGTATGTTGACAACTGAGCTTTAATGCTTTAACGTTAGCAGCAGTGAACCGTTGGTTATCCTGTCTCCATAATGTCACAAAGTGTACTTGCTTAAACATTCATATAAACACGCAAGTTTAAATTCTCCTCCGAGCTACGTATAAAGTATACACCTATTACTACTTAATAAATAGATGTAATTAAACATACAGTTAAGGTGACACCATGACATGAAAGTAAAAGCTTATTTACTTAATAACTGATGATGAGTAACAGTAGAATTGGAAAGGGCAACTCCTTGAAGAAATTCCCCATGTACTGTAAACAGTTGTACTATCATGGTGAATATAAGCACTTGTTTTATGTAGTTTCCGAATCTTAATTTGATGTGGAGGAAGATGATACCCAGTAACCACAGATTTATAAGAGTTATAAACTATACTGTATGGTTACATTAGCCAAGTTAACCTCAGTAAGGAAAGGTGTGGCCACGTCAAGATCAAATTACTTTGAATACCAGAAGTCCAAAATTCCCCAGTGTTTTTAAGCTTTATTTCCCTATAAGTGACCTTGTGTTACTGATCAGTGACATATTTTTCATTGTTGCCCCAGAATGGATAAAGAAGCCCTTGCTTCCAAGAATAAGGTGTTGGAGGAGGACCAAGAGAATTACGGAGAAGGAGACACGACAGATGCAAAACCTGACCGCAAAGGGAGATTTAAGCTTTTTGGCAACTTGTGAGACAGTTTTTTTTCTATGTAATCCGTTCAATCGATGTGCAGATACCATAAATAGTGACCTAATCTGTTTTTTTTTTTTAAATGCCCCATAATTATTCTTTCTTTGAACATTCAGCATGAACATCCTTTCATGCAGCATGTAGTTTAGCTGTTTGCGAATGGAAAAAGTTCTCAAGGTTTAATTTAATTTAGTTAATTGTCTCTCAAAAAAGAGAATCAATTCTGAACTGCCTAAACATTCCCAGATTTACTTCTGTCACATTTGCATATTGTCAGCCTATGAGTTTCACTTGCTACCCGTGAACATCTACGGTTTATATTTTTGACATTGTGTCTAGAGGAACCATTTAGTGCAGACAAACTATTTAATATAGCGATTTATGCCTTTTTATGAAAATTCAGCAAAATGAATTTCTTACATTGTATCTGGACTTTATTTATGATGGTAGAACTTTGCGAGGGCACAGAATTCAGTGAGTAGTGTCACCTTGTGTATTACACTGACTTTAAAAGGTTACACTGCAAAAAAGGCTTTTCTTACTTAGGATTTTTTTGTCTGGTTTCTAGTCTAAATATCTAAAAATTCTTAAATCAAGAAGCATTTTCTGGACAAGCAAAACATAGTGCCTTGTTGTAAGAATATTCCAAATTAAGTGAGTTTTTCCTTAAAACAAGCAAAATAATCTGCCAAATGGGGTAAGCAAAATGATCTTATGTCAAAACGTAAAACGAGATTTAGATTACCCCATTGGCAGATTATTTTGCTTGTTTTAAGGGGAAAAACTCACCTAATTTTGACTTATTATGTATAATTATTACTTATTATTTCTTAAAACAAGACAATTCTAGAAAATACTTTTTGATTTAATAATTTTTAGATATTTGGACTAGAAACAAGACAAAAAAAATGTAAGTAAGAAAAGCTTTTTTTTTGCAGTGTAGTTCTGTCCAAAATAAACATTATTTTTAATTGAATTATTCTGCATTATTTATCCATCCTCATGTCATTCTAAACTCATCAGAATCATATTAAGAATATAAATAAAGACACATTTTGTCCATCTTTCAATCAAAAGTATTTCAAAATGTTTGTAAAAATATTATTTTTAAAATACATATGAATCGAGTGGTTTAATTCATGATCTCTGTCCAACATGAACAGATTTAACTTTGGCTTTTGTTTACATATAAGCATTGATCAGCAAACTAACAGAAGCTCAAAAGTACCTGGTTTACACACAAGAACAAACCTTACTCGTTCATGTTGAAACTCTAATGTACCATGTGACACACAAGAACAAACCTCATTGGTTCTTGTGTGTCTTGAGCCTTCATGACCAATTTTGAATGCTGCAAAAATTGTTCACTGACCAATTTTTATGTGAATAAAAGCCTAAATCAAATTCATTATATGAAGGGATTGTGTCTATTCATAAATCTTGGCTTAAACCGCTTGATTTATTTAGATTGCTTTTTTTTACCTCTTTATAAACATTTTGTTTTGGGTTAACAGGCTTTCAAAAGGGGGAAAGAAAAATCTGATTTAAATATAATGTCTTTATTTGTCTTCTATAAAACAAACTAAATCCTTATGGACTTGAAACATGAGAGTGAGCAAATGAGGACTGAATTTGAATGTATTTTTGTTATACACAAGGTGGCGCCACAGTCCTCTTTGTAAATGACAACATGACCAACAAACTAAGGCTTGCATCACATAAAGTACATTTGAATGCGTTTTGGGGATGTTTACAATAACTTTTGATTGAGAATAACGTTTGAACTCATTAATAGGAAAGTACCTGCATATTTAGAATTGCCAAATTTAGTTCCTCCACAAATAGGAGAATGTACATTTGGTGATTTCTTGTTTGACACTATAAAGTGTGCTTGCTCTATATACTATAATAGGCCTAGTATGTAAGTATGCTAGTATGTTTGTGTATAGAGGTGTGCTGGTGTCCTGCATGACCCTGGCAGAGGGCTTTTGAATAGGCCTTTGGAAAGCTCTGGGGACTCTGGCGTGTGTGCTGACTCAGGTAGCGTGCGCCGCCCCTGCCCAGCGGAGCCACCGCTCCACTCTTTATAGAGTATAGAGCATGTCAGGATCCCAGCACACACCACACCACACCACACCAAACGGAAAAAAAATCCACGCTTGAATTTGGGATAAATTCTGCAGATCTGGAAGGAAGAGCAACACGTTTCAATGCAGAGTGGCGTACCGTTTAATGAAGAGCCCAGGTAGGAGTGCGCTCAGATGGGTTATGAGGTTGAGTCTAGTTAAAGGGGGGAGTTACAGGGGGGATTGATGGCCCGCATCACATGGGACACCTGTGATTCGCTGTACTGTTCATGAGTGGGAGAGAGTGTATAGGCAGGAGCCCATTGTTGTGGTTGGCTAACATGATGACTAGGCTCTTCTGGAATACTGGCACATATTGTACATTCAGTGGCCTACTGATCTGGACGGATCCTTTGGAAATTCGACAATGTGAGACGTCTGTGAGATTTCTGCATCAGGCATGTGGATTAATTTCTCTTTAGGACATCGTGTAGGTTGAGAAAAGCTAGTATTATGATCAATAAGGGGATTTAACTGTGTTCACGAGGCCGGATTTCCTGGTATTGGTTGGCATTGGTTGGGTTTTGCTTGAGGTTTGGTTGTTTATCTACTGACAGAGGAATTTTTTATTAGTTTAATGTATCCTAATGTTGCTTAGAACAGCCTAGTACAGAAGTACTGTATGGGATGGAGAAAGTCTTTTTTTGTATCAGTTTGGTTAACTGTTTGTCTCTGTCTCTCAGTAAGAAGAATGATGGCAAGTTGCAGGAGAAAGGGGAATCTGAAAGCCATTACAGGATTGTTTCACCAACATTCCAGTATAAGATGAGCCACCAGCGTGTCGGCAAGTGCATCATCATCAATAACAAGAACTTTGATGAAAAGACAGGTGAGTCTTCATCTCATGATCTTACTGTATGTTGAACAATTGATACTGATTTGTGAAATGGGTTAATGTGGACTCCTAATACAAATAGCTGAAATTAAGACATTTTTGCAGTTCTTTGAGGCGATAATAATAATAATAATAATAAATATTTAGTAAATTTGGATATAATATTTGACCCAATTGTTATTATTATTATTATTAGTAGTAGTAGTAGTTCTAAAACAATTCAAATCCAAATCCACAATTTTGTATTGACTTATGTTATTGATATTGAAGTTTTTCTAAAAACATTTTAATGACAGTAAAGGTAGGGGTTTTTTTTCCAGATTTTTTTCTAATGAAAATTATTTGAATTAATTATGTTTTGTATTTCACTGGGGTTATAATAACGCAAATATTTCCTTTTGTAACAAAAATGTTTTTTTTTCAACATTCTGCATAGACATGTCATTTATATTGATGCCAATTTTATTTTTTTGTATTTCTGAAAACATTTTAAATGACATGATTTGTTACAAAAAAAGCAAAATTTGTTGCAATAAGTTTTCAGAATGTTTAGAATGTTTCAGAATGACTTATTATTATTTATTTTATTGACCATTCTGCATTATTTAAATTGTTTTCTCACCAACGTAAACGATTTTATCAGAGATTTGTTAAAATTGGTATTTTTTCTGGTGAATTTGAGATCTATCTACTTGTCTTCTATCTTGTTTTTCAAACGTTCAACATTCACACTTAGTTACACTAAGGTCAAACTTTGTGCTCTATTTTTAAGGGATGAATGTACGCAATGGCACAGATCGAGATGCTGGAGAGCTGTTCAAGTGCTTCAAAAGCTTGGGTTTTGATGTTGCAGTCCACAACGACCAGACCTGTAGGAATATGGAGCGGCTACTTAAAGCAGGTGAGTGACTAAAATATCTCCATTTACCCCAGAGCATTAAAATGACAAATGCAGTTTGCATATTAGGCTTACATAATTCTGCTGGGAAACTGTTTTGTTAAAACTGTAAGAACATTTGTGAGAATCATATATCAGTAAGAGCGAAAAAGCTGAAACTAGTTATGGAACATTTGCAGAATGTGGTTGGACTGCCTGATTGATTGCCTGGAAGATTGCATCGTGTATGTTGTTTTGATGATAGTTGTTTGTGTAAAGTTGTTTCAAAAACCCAGTGAACTTTTCTCTGTCCAATAACTACCCAGCCATATGGGCATAATCATCTATTAATCAAAATCAAATCAACTTTTTAAAAGCATACACTCAAAAAAATTCACATTTGCTGTTTGTTCAAACTACTTATTTACAATGAGCTGAAACAACACAGGGCGACGCGGTGGCGCAGTGGGTAGCACGTTCGCCTCACAGCAAGAAGGTCGCTGGTTCGAGCCTCGGCTGGGTCAGTTGGCATTTCTGTGTGGAGTTTGCATGTTCTCCCCGTGTTCGCGTGGGTTTCCTCCGGGTGCTCCGGTTTCCCCCACAAGTCCAAAGACATGCGGTATAGGTGAATTGGGTAAGCTAAAAATTGTCCGTAGTGTATGAGTGTGTATGAATGTTTCCCAGTGATGGGTTGCAGCTGGAAGGGCATCCGCTGCGTAAAACATATGCTGGATAAGTTGGCGGTTCATCCCGCTGTGGCGACCCCGGATTAATAAAGGGATTAAGCCGAAAAGAAAATGAATGAATGAATGAATGAAACAACACAATTCTTGAGTTTTTTGGGGGGACAGCTTAATTGTTTTTTGTTCAGTCCACCTAAATTTGTAAAAACTAATAAGGTAACTTCATTCCTTCATGTTGTCCCAACACAAATCGATTGTGTGGAACCCAAAATTTTTTACAGTGGGAGACAGTTTTAAGGGATTGACTCTTTAAAACACATCCCATTGATTTATACACCGGACTGTAGGGGAATTGATGTTACAACTGTGATGTCTCTGGGTGGTACTTGCTCAAATTAGCCATTTGTGTGAAGGTTTAGGAATGGAAAAGTTTTGGTTTTATTAAGTGACAAAAGTATTGCTAATTATTAGTTAGCTAATGCATTATCTAATGTTAACTTTTTGGACCTTATTTTAAAATCTGACCTTTTTCCATATATGTGTATAGACATGAGGAAATTCTAAAATTAAAACCCAAACCTGAACTGTTGCAGAAATTTTAAAGTTCGAATTTGAAGTTGATTTCATCAAAGTTCCTATGAGATTTTATATTTGCATCAAACATAAAAAAAACAGCCACTGGGTGACATACAGTTTACAGTTACTATACATACAATTTTTCTTTCTTTTTTTAAATATTTACCAAATAATGTTTAACATGAATTTTTCACAGTATTTCCTATATTTCTTCTTCTGGAGAAAGTCTTATTTGTTTTTTAAGGTCAGTATTATTAGCCCCCTTAAGCTATATATTTTTTCAATTGTCTACAGAACAAATTATCATTATACAACAACTTCCCTAATTACCCTAACTTGCCTAATGAAATTAAGTTTGAAATGTGTTGAAAAAATCTTCTTTCCGTTAAAGAGAAATTGGGGGGGAAAAATACAAGGGAGCTAATAATTCTGACTTCAACTGTACATATCAAACATGTCAAAAATTAACCAATTTCATTCACAATAACAATCCTATCAAAAAACAGGAACCTTAATGATCAAACCCTTCCAACAGTATGTTTCATTGTTTGATCAATATTACAAAAAAGCTTGATTTAAAAAAAATATTGCAGTACATTTGTGTACTATGATTTCTTTTTAAATGATATCAAAATTTACTCTTCTTATTTTTTATTTGTCTATAGTAGTGCTTGGTATGAATGATGTATCTGTGCACTTCATTATTTTGTAAAAATGCATTTGCCCTCATAATCTTTAATCAAATTCCATGACCTTCTCCCCCCTCAAAACCACTTTTCTTTACTTCTGGTCACATAGAAAGCCTTTAGGGCGGGGCTATCAGTGCGTGTCGAGATTTGAATATGATATGCAACTCTCATCTTCCAATGATCCAATCAGTTAACATTTAAATCAGATGTAAGTCACGATAGGTGAAAAAGGACAAGCTTAACTTCTGTTTCATGGCGACTTTAAATTATTATGATGACACAATATCCAATTTTAAAAATTTTCACAGGATGAATTAATTTTGAGTGATAATTTGATAACTAAAATATGTGCTGGGTACAAAAGGCTATAAATAAACAGCACAAAGGGGTTAAGCCTCTCTGCTACCCCCTACTTTTCAGTGACCCAAATTACTAAAAAGTTATAGTTAGCCTAAAAATGAAATTTGCCATCTTTAACGCATCTTCAAGTTTTTTGCCAACAAGTATGAGATTCTTTCCTGTCTTGACTTTTTAAATCTTTGATTAAATGTTGTTAACCAAACAGTCTAATTACCCTAACTCTCCTAATTAACCTAATTAAGCCTTTAAATGGCACTTTAAGCTGAATACTAGTATCTTGAAAAATATCTAGTAAAATAGAACTGTCCTCATTGCAAAGATAAAAGAAATCAGTTATTAGAAATTAGTTATTAAAGCTATTATGTTTAGAAATGTGTTGAAAAAAATCTTCTTTCTGTTAAACAGAAATTGAGGAAAAAATAATTATTCGGGAGGGCTAATAATTTTGACTTCAACTGTATGTAACCTGTATTTGCTTCAGTGTCAGAAGAGGACCACAGTGACAGCTCCTGCTTCGCCTGCATCTTGCTGAGCCACGGCGAGGAGGGCATGATTTATGGCACGGATGGAGCAATGCCCATCAAGACCATGACCTCGCTCTTCAAAGGAGACGTGTGCAAGAGCCTCGTGGGCAAGCCCAAGCTCTTTTTCATCCAGGTAAGAGGAGCAGGGCCACAGGAGGATTTGGGGAGGAGAGAGGAGGATGAGGAAGATGTGAAGGAGGAGAAAATGGAGCACCTACATACCACGGTGTCTATTGTTTTAATGCTATTTCAGTCGGGGTGAACCTACCTTTTTGAAGTGCACTTTAGGCGGGTATTGACATGGCGGTGTGTGTTTACTGGCAGGCGTGTCGGGGTTCGGAGTTTGATGATGGAGTACAGACTGACTCGGGACCGCCCAATGACACGTTAGAGACAGATGCCAACCCAAGACACAAGATTCCCGTGGAGGCAGATTTCCTGTTTGCATACTCAACTGTGCCAGGTAACTTTTTTTCTTGTCTCAAAAGAGTCCCATGGAGTTGTCTTCTAGACCTGCACACAATAAAATGTAGCTTGATCAGTATAGACCAATTTATGACTACATTGAATAATAACAATACTAGAAAAAAAGAACTATTAAAATTATCTCCAATTTTCAATTCAATTTCAATTTAAAAATAAAAATGATAGGTAAAAATGGTAAAATGATACAGAATGTAGATTTATTTTCACATCCTTCTTTGCTTGACACAAACAGAAACTTGACAGGTCTACTGCACCAGTAATGTGACTGAATGTGCACGCTCTGATCTGCTCACCTAATTAATGAACAGTGAAATGCAGTGGATTATAACAAAAAAAAATTATCTTTTTGACTTTTTTTTGTCAACATTTATTCATTGGATTAGCAGTTTTTATAGTTTTTTACCATTAATATCACTGGCATTTTTTACAGTGTAAGTAGTCAAAACATATAATATAGACCATTTTGAAGGATGTAAACAAAAACATTGGTCCCAACGTATTTCCTGTTTTACATTTTTAATTTCTACAGCTTCTGAGAATCCAAAAAGAGCCACATATTGATAAATAATGTTATGATAAGCTGTTTTAACATTAAGTTAGGATTGAATTGCCTCTTGTTACACTTATGAAATAGTTTGATAACAAGCAGGAAATGTTCATGGGCCAATGACATGACCACATTGAAATGGTCTATAAAAATCTTGCTGCTTTTGAGAATCAGTATTTAAATTCACACATATAAAAAAATGAAAAAAAAGATGTGGGGTTGTGTTGATTATTATGTTAAACAGCAATTGAATTACACAGTTAATTATTATTGTGCTTTGTAAAGTTAATAGCTTTCTTTATACTGTATAATGAACAGAATTGTCTGAAAGAGAATATGTTTTATACAGTATGCACGCAAAATAGGCATTAAAATGAAAAGATACCCAGATGACTCAGAATGTAATACATTTTTATCAAGTCTTATGTGAATCTGAAACCGGCATGGTTGCTCAGCCCTGGGTAAAAATATTGTCATGCACATAATATATCATATACATTATATAAGGGATAATCAACAGTTTGCCATGCATTAAAGGATTTTAAATGTACTTTGGTTTGAGTCTCTGCGTTGTTCATTTAGAATCCACACAACACACAGTAAAGGGGGTCGCACAGCGGATGCGCCTGATGCGGCGCATGACAGTTGGAAGTATCGCACACCAGACGCGCACATTCGAATGTTATTTAATATGAAACTATTCAGATGGTGCTCTGTGGCACAGCAGAATATGAACAGTGTCCTGAGTCGTAGCTGGGCGCCACGGACAGCTGCAGACTTGTGGTGCTGGTGTGCATACACTGATAGAAATGTTTAGAATTCTAAAATGCATGGCGCTGCGTGGTGCTTTGTGTCGCCGAGCGGCGCATCCGGTGTGCGACCCCCTTAAGCCGTTGATTATCCCACTTTGTTCTATGGTCAACTGCCAAGGTTTAGACCAGGGGTGTCCAAACTTGGTCCTGGAGGGCTGGTGTCCTGCAGATTTTAGCTACAATTTGCCTCAACACACCTGCGAGGATATTTCTAGAAAGCTTAGTAAGAGCTTGATTAGCTAGCCCAGGTGTGTCTGATTGGGGTTGGAACTAAACTTTGCAGGACACCGGCCCTCCAGGACCAAGTTTGGGCACCCCTGGTTTAGTCAAACTAATATTGTTTATGGCAGCACAATATTTGACAGAATTTTTTAATGAGTTACAACATGTTAGATCTCCCCACTTTGAATTAGTCACAGGCAGAGTCAGTGAGAGAGCACGGACGAGAGAGATTGTGCATTTAAATGACACGGGCATATCTAATAGCTCATAGGAACATATAGTAGCTACCTCTTCGCAAATATTTTTGAGCCTATTTGGGAGTTGGTTGATCTCCATCGGATCCCTGGTGAAGCACAGGCTCTAGCTAGTGTCACTGAGTTACTATGGTTACTACTAGTGTTTGTGGGAAGCTCGTTTATTTCTAACTATTCCGTGGAGTAAATTAACATTGTTACACACGTTTTGACAGGTTACTACTCGTGGAGGAATCCAGGCCGAGGCTCCTGGTTTGTCCAGGCCCTTTGTAATGTTCTCAGTGAGTTCGGCAAGCAACTAGAGATCATGCAGATCCTCACGCGGGTCAACTACATGGTGGCCACCAGCTTCGAGTCCTGGTCGGAGGACCCTCGTTTCAGCGAGAAGAAACAGATACCCTGTGTGGTGTCCATGTTGACTAAAGAGCTCTACTTCAACTAAACCGAGTTGACCATCTTCACACCCTGAGCCCCGTCTGCTTTTTCTCACTACACAGCAGAACTTTACAGTAGCACACTTTTCATTTGTTCTGTTTGAACAGTAAATATTAACCCGACCGTTATCCTTTTTTGTCACTGATCCGCCATAAGGAGGGAAACCTCAGTCGAATATACTTGAGCTAAATCTTTTTACATAAATGTAAGCAGCGTTTTGAAGCGGTGCGCATTACAGGATGGCAGGCAAGGAGAAACTCATCAAGTGCACAACGACTGACTGCTGACTGACCGAACGACTCGACATTCAACATTCAGGGAATGATCCCCAGCTGGAAGTTTGTGTGTGTGTGTGTGAAAGCAGTTTTTTGTTGTTATGCTGGGCATACAGGCACCGAATAGGTCTTCCTCTGTGCTACTCACTGTTCAAGTTCACTACCTTCTCAGTACATGTTCATAGTATTCCAGAAACACAGATGTTGCATTTTATTTGCTCTTTGTCAGCTGGCGGTGTCAAATATCCATGTTGCTTTGCTAACTTTAAAAGTTTGCTGCCACTTTTACCTTACTAAATAAAAGCCTTCATGGACCTCAGTAAAAATATATACTGTAAGAGTTTTTAAAAAAAGATATAGCACACAAATCCTTTGCTGTTGTTTTTTTTTTTATTATAATAACTATAAGAGAAAAACACCTCAAGCATAAATGGCCATTTTAGTTTGGTTTTGTTTGGTTCTTCCAGAATGCCCTTCAAAGGGGGTCAAAGAAAGGACATGAATGGAAATGGAGTGGCAAATAGTGAAGTAATGCTGACACCTGCCTGTTTTAAAAGCTATTCAGTCTGAGCTAACTGAAGATAAAAAAAGAAAAAACAAATTTACATCTGCATGCATGTACCCTATTCATGCGGTGTTTAATTATGTTTAGTACTGAATCCGTCTAATCTACAAAGGCAGCTATTACATTACCGGTGAGCATTTTTACCATATATCATCCATCTGACCTTATGTGCGCTTTCAACCTTGATGGTAGGATTTGATGTTTTCAGAGCTCGTTGTCTAATGGGTTTTCCTTTACTTTCGGTTCTTTCTGTATTTTTCATTCTCACTTATTATTTGTTCATCCAGATCACACACTGAATCTGCCAGCCTGTGCACCAGGTGACTGCCACTAGATTTGTTTTATGCATGATGTGCTCCAACTATATCTAAAGCTGTAGATCCGCTTGCTTTGAAAGACTTTTTTTTTTTACTTTTCATTTGATAAAATACCGTTTTAAAATTGAACTGCTTTACGGTGATAATAGTAATGTTTATGGAAAAGCAAAAATATTTAATATTTTTGGAACAAGTGCCTTGACATTTTTTGTTTACAATGTGTCACTATTACATTGTATAAAGTGGGGCTTTTTGTTTAAATGACTTCAAATGAATGCCTTTGTAAGACCAATTTTATTGTATTAAAAGATTTTATTGAACTTGTGTGTGTGTGTGTGGTTTTTTATTAAGTAGTTATTTTTCACGGTTATTCAAAAGGTTTGGGGCTGTTATTTTGAAATATTAAAAAACACTATTAAAATCAAAACAGTAAAACCAGTAATGCTGCGAAATATTACAATTTAAGTGTTTACTATTTTTAGATTTTTAAATATGTAATTTACTGATGCTAATTATATTAAATTAAAATGGAATTTTCAGCATCATTACTTCAGGCTTCAGAGTTACACAATCAAAGTTGATTGAGAGCTTGAGAAACATTGAGAGACAGCTTAATATTTCTGTGGAAATTATTGAGGATTTTAGATTGAGGACTCAATATACAGTAAGTACAGCATGTACAGGTATTTGAATAGAAAATTGTGTGAAATTTGAATTAGAAATTTGTTTGATGTAATTCATTTAATCCATCACTGCTGATCACCCGGCTGGGTCAGTTGGCATTTCTGTGTGGAGTTTGCATGTTCTCCCCGTGGGTTTCCTCCGGGTGCTCCGGTTTCCCCCACAAGTCCAAAAACGTGGTATAGGTGAATTGGGTAAGCTAAATTGTCCATAGTGTATGAGTGTGTGTGTGTGTGAATGAGTGTGTATAGATGTTTCCCAGTGATGGATTGCAGCTGGAAGGGCATCCGCTGCGTAAAACATATGCTGGATAAGTTGGCGGTTCATTCTGCTGTGGCGACCCCTGATTAATAAAGGGACTAAGCTGAAAGGAAAATGAATGAATAGATAGATAGATAGATAGATAGATAGATAGATAGATAGATAGATGTAATATATAAATGTATAATAAATAATATAAAATAAAAATGTATAAATAAATAAAATAAAAACGTCATTTAGAGTATTTTTGACAATAGACACCAAGTTTTCAGGTAATAAATCAATATTTTGTAGAATAACCATGAACAACAAAATATATTTTTATAACAACTACTTGTCATTTTCTGGAAGAAAATATCTAAATAATTAAATTCTAGTTTAAATTTGGAAGAAATGGTATCAGAACTTACTCAAATAAAATAGCTAATAAATATGATTTTAATATCTAGTAAAAACCGAGAATTTCCAAGTGGGCTCTTACACATATGTTTGTATACTGTATATACACACACACACGCGCGCACACACACACACACACACGCACGCACACACACACACACACTCACACACACATATATACATAATATATTATGTAACAACATACATTTACAGCATTTACAGTAAATAAACATTTACATTTACAATACATT